>JAAGNO010000575.1:74598-90304 GCA_033439905.1 Ceryle rudis | reverse complement strand
AGTTAGAGGCTATAAAAGAAACAATGTTTCAATGAGATACACACTCCTTTTGAAATTGGCTTAATTGTATTGACTTTCCTCAACAAAATAAGGACGTTGTATATGAGAGGTGGGTCTACTTGCCTTACTGACTTAGGACTCAATAGATTTCTTTTTGTTCAAGTGTTTACAGTTGTCTACCCAATTTGAACTCTGGATGAAATTTAAGTGTTTAGAAAGTTGCTTTTCTTGACATGAATACCACAGTCTGCACTGACATGAGAAGTGGGAGATGAGCCCAAACCTTGAAGAGCTCTTTTTGGTGGCAGTTCTGACTTTTAACCATATTATTGCTTATGATTTTATAAATGTCTATTTTCAATTTATTTGCAACCCCCTCCTTATATTTCCGTTAAATGTTCTAGAACAAGACCAAAGTCAGCTCTTATACATTGCCAAAATGCAATCTGAAAATAAATGCTACAGAAAGTGAGACATGGTTTATAAATATTACTGTATGAACAAATATAATGTTTTATACACATTATACATATATAATTTTATATATATGTCTGCACACACACACATATACTCTTATCATCCCTTTGACACTTGTAGCTGACCAAATGAGACCTTGAGAGAAAACATGAAATTCTTGGCATTCTACTAAATAGTTGAAAAAGTGCCATGATAAAAGTGAACTTTCTGAAGCTGTAAACAGCTATTGCTGTTATTCTAAGGCTTGAGGGTACACAGATTAAAGTGTGTATCTCTTAATTTTCAGTAAGGTTAAGTTTTAATGGCTTAACCCTATTACTGCATAAATTTCTAATAATTTTTTCAAAATATTAAGGTTCTGCCATGGTGCAGGAGAAACTGGATTTATTTAGACAATAATATAAGCTGCAAATACCAAAGAAATTGCTGGTCAATTGTGGTCATTATCTCAGAAGTTAGTGCTGTTTTGAGGAGGAATAAACTGACTGCTTTGGACTTGTTAAACTTTGTGGATGGAGTGTTTGTGGTTTTGATTTTTTGGTTTTTGGGTGTTGTTTTGTTTGATTGGTTTTGTGGGGTTTTTGTTTGGTGGTGGTGTTGTTTGTTTGCTTTTATTGATTCCTTACAATTATTTTCTTTCTCAGGGAAAGTAACTTTTATGTGTATACAAATACTGTCTGTGCATGCACTTGTCTTGTCTGAACAGATTTTATGCATATTACATGTATGTATACACAGATATAAAATTGTTTGTGTATGTACGAACTTGCACGCGCTTCCCCATGTGCGGAAAGAGGGAACGACTGAAACCGAGATTCAACATGTACTTCAAACTGCTCTGGCAGTGCAAACCCACCCCCAGAGCTATGGCTAAACTTCACAGAAACATTTCCCAGTAACCACGGGAACTCTCTCCTGTAGTGTGGTGCATTATCTGATACTGGCGTGTACTCTGTGCCTGTGCACATGTAAGTGCTTTGTGTAAACAGCATAAAATCTTTCACCTTATTTCAGATGTACAGCTGGAGCTGTACTGATGGTGTAGAGGTGTCTGTGTGCTACAGTCACTTGTTCAGCACCATAATACTTAGAATGAATAATGTATATTCCTGGAGAAAAAGCACTGACTGGGATAAGAATCAAACTGAATCTTGGGAACATAAGAGTAAATCCTTGTCTGGGTTGTATTTTTTCTGAAGCTCTTTGAGGCAGTCAGGTGGCTAGATGGAACTAGAAAGGTGCCCAAACGTTGTACTTTAGAGAAATATTTAATGTGAATCTTGCCTCCGGTCACCTCAAGCACATGATCTGGTGGAGTGAAAGGAGGGTCGATCGTGTGTGGCATAAATTAGTAAGAGCTGTGCAAAAGGAACTTTTCAAACATTTGTTTGCTAAATAAATTACTGATCATGTTTTATTTAAAATGCTCACACTGCCAGCAGAGAACATAGCAAACAAGCACACTTTCAATTAAAGTAACAGCTAGGATTTTCCTTCTGGCACTCCTATGGCTTCTTGTACTTGTTCAACTTTATTGCATGTTGCAAGCAACTGAGCAGAATCACATGTACACGTGTGGTTTATGTGTGCACATGGCATTGTACGATCAAGTGGTTTAATCTCCTTTTACTTGAAAAACTTATTTTGGTAAGCATAGCCGGGACATCCAGCTACCCTCAAGCCTGTTTGCTTAGATCCTATAATATACCCGGTTTGCATTAGCGATATTGGGCTGTGCCTAATGCTGTGCATTACCCAAATGCCAGTGGGGAGCTGAGTGCTGTGACATGGGGATTGGAATGTTCCTGTGTCTGCCCAAGTGTTGCAGGAGTTGAGGGTGTGTTGGTGCCAAGCCGCAGAGTGGCAGGCGGTGGGTATGGAGGATTTACATTTCTAGCAGGACAGATGTTCGGTTTCTTTACTCCCAAACATCTGCTCACATGCCCTATTTTGGGAAGTTGTTTAAAGACAAGACTGAGGTTACAGTAGGTTATCAGCCATATGCTGTGAGATGCCACCGTGGGATTTATGGCTGTTGTTGGTTTAAGGCTAATGGAGGCGTACGGAGAAGATGCTGTCTACCTCAGAGGTACTTGAAGTTTCCTGGAAAAGTTGTCAGTAAGACAACACAGTAATAATTAATATTAATTAATATTAATATTTTGAAAGTCTGTGGTGTTGTTTTTAGGGGCACAGCTTATTTTAAATGGTACCAGAACCATTCTAAGATCATGCAGTCATTTGGAAGACAACACATTTTAAATCACATTTCAAAAGCTTCAGTGCTTTACTCCCTCCATCCCTTCAGCAGTAAGGAGATTAGGTCCAATGCCAAGTGACTTGCATCATCCTCTGTCATGGGATGTGACTGCCCAGGTTGTAGCAGTCCAACAAAATGATTCACCAGCACAGCGTGGTTTCATTGGGATGTGACTACATAATGAACAGTCTTGCGAGAGCCTTTCATAAGGATCTTGCTAAGATATTTGGACACACAGGGTAAAGCAAAGCTCTAGCTCAGGCCACTGAGAGCTAGTCTGTCTGTCAAGATACTGCAGAGGAATGGAAGCTGTAGCCTAGGGCGAGTTGGTTATATTTACCATGTATTTACTAACATCCTATCCAGACTTGTTTTATCACCTCTAGAAACTTTTCTGCTTTTCCAGTATTAGAAGACTGTGATTGATTGCATGGGCGAGATCTGATCCTTTACTTCAGACAAATGCTGGTAAATATTAATGGAAATTTCTACTTATGGTTGCTTGATAATGTGTGTGTCTGACAGACACATGCAGGTTTACTAAAGAAAGTCTCAATAGTGAACCTACCCTACTTCCTCCTAGATGTTTTAGTCTGATATTCAGGCTGGTTGTTTTACATATTTCAATTCAATCCTCTGAAGCTTCATTATGTCTAGCAAGTTTTCCTTCTAAGTATTTTTATATTGCAATGCCATGTGTAGGTAGGAGTACTTGACCAAAATAGGAATGCTTTACTGTTCCAACTGTGTTCCCAGGAATTGCTCTATACCTGCAAAGCTGCACATTGAATTCACCTGAAGACAATGCACAAATGATGTTTTTGGTGCACTGGTTTTGGCTGGTGCAGCTGTACTGGTCAGAGATTCTGGAACTTGCTTACTGAATCAACCTGTACAAGCTGCAGGAGTTGAGATGATTCAGAAAAAGGAAAACCACAAGAAACAAAGTACTAGAGTAGCCTGTACTCAATATCTGCAAGGGTAAATATGCTGATTAGGGGAGTAACTTCAATTTTAACTAATAAATAAATCTTTGTTCTACTAGTATGAGTACCTCTAGTGTACAGCAATATAGCAGTCTACCACTAGCACAAAAGTGAGTCCCCTTTGGACAGGCAAATGGCAGATATCTCACATACTATGTGCCCAGACTTTGGTTAGAGAACAAGTAGAGGAAAGCTTTGCTTTCATCTAATGCTGATTTTAATACTAGTTCTAATGCTGCAGCTGTCAGTCTGACTTCTACAGATGATTCAGGTGGCATATCTCACTGCTATGGTTAGAAGCCACAGCTGTTATTTTAAAATCCATCTGACAGGTAACCACATGTTCCAGTTAATCTTAGCTGGGATATAAGTAGATCCTGTATCAAATGTAATGACTCCGTTACTGAGCCTGATGCTAATGTCAGTGACATCTGCTTCAGCCTCTGTGTTCCTTAAAAATGGATTAGAATCAGGCTTATGACTGAGTTCATATTAGAGTAACCCCCACTTAAATACTATAGGTCACACTGATCTCTGATGCCAGTAGAGGTGCGCTAGGAGAGATTCGTCCCAATGTATTTGTTGTTTGCCCATACCAAAGGACACAGCTGCAAAAGATTGGAATGGGTTTTCTGATGCATTAAGAGATTTACCTATTATTTACCCTGGGAATAGCAGTCTTATTTAATATTAAATTCTATATTTCCTTTAGGTGTTTACCAACCATCCAGAAGATTAGGTGCACTAAATTGGTGAATGTCCCTTTTTCATGAGTTGTTTTGTTCCTCTATTAGTTTGTCAATAATGGAGTAAACCTTCTTGCACCCCCATCTTCAGTGCTGCGCTTACCCGGGATTAGCATATTCTTCTGGTTTTTTTGAACAACCTTTAAGGAATCTGCAAATGCTTAAGCAGATTTTTAAAAGCAGGCCAAGCTTATCCAATTATGAAGAACCAAATTTGCATTTGAAGGTGATATAGCCTAACTTTCTGCTCTGTGCCACAATGTCTTTTAGTATTACTCTTTGTTTGGGTTTTTTCAGACAAATGACAAAGCTGAAAGGCAAATAGGCATGTAAGTCTTCAAAAATGTGCACTATTTAATTATTGCAGTGACAATAAGTCAATATGTGATTTCAGATGCTTCCATTTACAGGGATTGTGGGATCTTTGCTTTGTTAACCAAATTAATGTCCCATTTACTGTCTCACACTTCCCTTTGGACTGTGGTCTCAGGTGCTGGACTTAGTCTGTAAGTGCCCTGGAGTGTCTCAAGAAAGAAGTAAGGGTAAGTGTTGATCAGAAGACTGCACGTTTAGGCTTGAGCTTGATCTAAATGAAGCACTGAATCCAGGCTACTATCCCAGCTCTGCTCTAGCAGTAACCCAATTTGCACCATCTCGTTTGGAGACTGTTAGCTGGCAGTCACATTTTTAACTATGAATTATCATTGTGACTTGGTTGAAATCAGCTTGCAAAAGCTTGGGATATAAAGAAAGCAAGTCAGATACAAACCTCTGCCTGGGAATCTCCTGACACCAGATGCTTGTGAGCTATTTGTCCAAGTTTTCTGTAGCTTTCAGGTCCCCTGCCAGACTTGTGACTAACCATACAAGTGATACAACCTATTCTTATCTATAAGATACATATATATATATCTACATTACTACTGGCTATGTGTTATGTGTCTAACACCATCTGTCATGTACATGTGTGGGTTTTGTTTAAGGGAAGATCTTCAAAATCTGAATCATTCCTGTCTGAAACCAACTCAAAACGGTAAAAAAAGTTTCAACAGTGAACTCTGACTAATGATTTGGTATATTAGAGGAAAATCCATCTTTGAACCGAGACTTTCAATTGCAGACAATGGAATTTCATTGACATCAGCATTAAGTATTAGAAAATACCTTATCAAGGTTCAGAAAGGGCTATATAGCTTTAAGGACTCCGAGAAAGTGTCCCCTTGTGCTTTTGTCCAGGTCCTGTTACAGATTTCTCTGCTCCCCCCATTCTTAATGATTTCAGTGGGAATTATGATGGATAACTGAGATAAGATCATTCTATTTTCAGTGAAAGCTTTGCTACATTGATTTCTTTTTTTCTGTCCTGCAGTTTGTCAAAAGCAGCTGATGTGCAAAATTCAGGTGTCATTGGGAATTCAGCTGTCACTTCTGTTAAATTTTGACTACTGCTTATAACATGAAAAACTTAAGTACTGTAAAAGGTAATTTATTATTACTATAATGGCTGATCATTAATGGACTTGGTAGAAAACTACACAGCCTTTAAATTCCCATGTATAAATCTAATGACACTTACTACTTCTACAGCATAATGCTGTGTTGTTATAGCAATACTTTGTACTCCTATAATTTTCTGTTGTGGAATCTGAAGTGTTAAACAATATTAATTATGCTTAATAACAGCCCAGTAAGTGCTATCATACTGGCTTATTAGACATGTAAGCTGGAACTAAGACAAGCAAAGATTTGCACAGAGATGTAAAACACTCAGCCTTGTAAAGCACTATCTATATGCATAACCTAAGTGCATGCTTAATTCTAGCTCTGCTCAGTCACTTTGGTATTTTGCCACATCTGGACTTATGTAACCAGAATTCCCGATCGACTTGTTTACCTTTCAGATGATCCTTCCTAAAATTCACTAGAAATCAATGGGATTTACATACATGCTTATTGTTCCTCTCCAGATTAGCTGTTTTTCTGGATGGGGGGCACTGGTCAGTGCGTAGGTGAAGGTGTGTCCTTGAAAGCAGCTTATGATGCACTGAGCAGAATACTTAGCTACTGCCATTGTCATCCTGTCATTTTAGACATCAGCTTTCATGAGCTTTAAACTCACCTACTAACAGGGAAACACCTATTTTTGGACTACCTAGTGCAGCTGCTGCAGGAAATCTGACTCTGGAGCTCCAACCTCACAAAGTAAATACTACCTGTAGGCTGTTGTTAATAAAAGAATCCTTCCATCCATGTTTATGCTGGAAATGCATACTGCAATTTGTTTGACAGGTTTTGAATGTTCTTTATTCATTTTACTGTGAGAGCTCTAAGTGCAAGGCAGCCAAGGCAGTAGGGAAGATGGTTATTCAGAAAAGTAGTGCTAATTTATTTACCTGCCTTCCTGGAGTGTTGGTTTGCTGGTTTTGTTCTTAATAAATACTGGAGATCTATATAAAAAAAAATTTCATTGTGCAAGTATCACATTTCCAGGAATACTAACATGAAAATTGCTAAATATGCAGTTAATTTTAGCTTGATTAGGCAACTGATTCTGTTCTAACACAATCATAATTAAAATGTAGTCTTGTGAAGTTTAAGCCATTACAGGTACCGTGTGCTTCATGTACAGCACTGCTAATTAGGAGGGGTTCTCTTTAAGCTGGCAGGCAGGGTGCCTCATGCAACCTGGTTCCCAAGTAGGGGGCTTGGAAGGCTGATGGGAGAGAGGTTGATCACAGTGAGAGAGTTGAAATATTGCAGAGGCAAATGAGGCATCTCCTCCTGTTCTTGTTATCCTGCAAGGGATGCCTCAGCCTACCAATGTATAGCAGAGCGACTGCTGCACGTCTCTGTGTGTTGCTTCCCTGCCAGGAATTTCTGCTGCCTGCTTAGACCAGGAGGATGGGGGAAGCTGACTGGGAAGCAGCTGAGATCAACCTTGGGATGGAGAAATCTGGTGGGCAGTCCAGGATAGATCCTTTGCAAAGGCTTCAACAGGAGCTGGGCTATGGACCTCACTATCAGGCTTATCGATGTTATAAATAGAGTGCTGTTGGGAGTAGACCAAAGGAGAGCAATTTCCTAAAAATTACTCTGGCAGGGTCATGGGATCGTTGGTGAGGTTCTCCTGTGTACAAGGGTGGTGTTGCTCTGGACCTCAGCTTACCTATGGAAAACTGTCAGTAGTATTTTTTTTTGATGTATTCTGCAACCCATACTCACTTGAGACAGAAGATATGCCATGGAAATGCAGATAAGGTTGCAACGGTGGGTCATTGAGCCCCTTTTCTGGCTGGTAGAAAGGTGAGACCTGCAACCAGAGATGGCTGTGGGTGAAATCCATATGTTGTCCTCTTGCTTTGGCAGTGTTTTGGAGGCTCTGTCACTGAGGCCTGGCTAAAGGAGCTCTTGATGGGTCTGGCTTAGCAAAGAGGGGACAGGTGTCCTGTGCTGCATGACAAAACCACTCAGTACGAATGTGCTGTCAGCATGAGGCTGTCACTTTCAAACTCCTGTTTGGGTTTTTTGTTTGCTTGTTCTTTTACTTTTTTTTTTTTAATCTTTTGCCTCTCTAATCACCACAGCTACCTGCTGACTGCAATTTGTCTGGGCAGCTCTGAGCTGTGGTGAACATGTCTGACAAAGCCTAAATCTTGATCTGAGCAAATCTCTTTTAGGCTTTCTCATTTCAACAAAGCCCTTGTTCAGTTGCATTAATTCCAAGGAGTGACAGTCCACTGCTCAGTCGATTATCTGGGGGCCTGGTTGCCTTCAGCACACAGGAAATACTTTGACATATCCCTAATTCATAAGGTAAGAGCAAACTCTCTTGGGGTGGGATGAGAAATTTAGGGTGAGAATGAACAACTAGTCCCTGGTGCTCCCCGTGAGCTGACACACACACTCTTCAGGGTCTACACTGTTTTTGCAGTTCAGCTTCACTGAACTTCACCTCCTTTTTTGGTGTCTTCTACAACTGGGAACTGGTTGCTCGCTTCTGGCGAACCCTGCTGTAGTTGGGCCAACTGGTAATGGGACATTTTCCACTTGCCATTGCAGACCAGCCTGAATGTAGTGCCCATGACAGCACTTAACTGTGTTCTCTGTGACTGATATCGCCCAAGTCAGGGCAGTGGTGTTCTCTGAACAGCTGTGCTGATCTCAGCATGTTCCTGGAGCAGGAGATGGAATCTGTCCCTGCTGCTCTCAGGGAAGGCTGAAATGAGGCAGCCTTTAGGACATTGGGCTTCTCTTCTCATTCTAGTTGATTTTTCCTCCATTGTTCTGAAATACTATTTTCTGAGTGCTGGAACATTTCATAGGAGGATTTCCATTGCAGTTTACTGTGAGGCTTTTGGGTGCATATATGCAAACACCAGATGAAAGGTATATCTGTGGTTTGAGTTTATAGGCAAAGGGGGTTGATTTTTCTCTCCCACTGGCTAACCTGCTCCTGTGCATCCACTCCTACAATTTGGAAGTGGTATTTTAAAGCAAAGATTCTTTACTTTGCAGACTGCTTTTTGTAACATGTTATGTTGTATAATACCATTCTATTCAACACTGTGTTCTGTTGTGCAAACAACACAAGAAACGGAGGAGGGAAGGGGAATAAATAAGCAGACACACCATCAGAAATTTTCCTTTGCTGGTACCTGAATTGCTCTTGGGGAAGCTGGCACATTTGTATTCTGTCACTGCTACCATGACCAAAGTGATCCCCTAGTCCCAGAGCTCCAATTTATAAAATCTTGCTGTATACTGCTTTGAAGAAAAAGTGTTTCTCAAATGAAAAAAACAGAGATCATGGAAAAGAATGGCTGATGCCACTGTTAGGGCTGTCTGACATCGGTATCTGAAGCGGAGATACATGCACGGCCTAGCCATGTGGGAGCCCTTGGGCTTGTCCCACTGGTTAACATGGCTGCAGGCATTTTGGGGGCTGCCTGCGGGACAGAGGCACAGCCTATTCTTGCCCTCCTGCACTCAGTGTGCTTTCCTGCCACACCAGGTTTGCCTAGCACCATGCCTTAGGCTTCATGCAGGTGCCATTTCTGATTCACATCGGCATAAGCATGTGAAGAATGGGGATGAACTCAGAGCAGGGTGAGAGTGCCAGTCATTGTGACCTGGTGGGTGCAGGCTCCAGGCTGTGCAGTTTGAGATGCTTCTCTGGGATGTAGTCTTCTCCTCTGCAGCTGTGTCCAGCTGAACATCATGAATAAGCAGGACTAGGAAGGGCAGTAGCTGCTTTCTGCAGTATAATCCTGCAGTCCCTTAAATGTGTACTTCTACCCAGTGCAGAACTTGCTCAGTGATGCTGCACTGGATGTCTGTAGCTGTGCCCTTGTGATCTGATATTATGTTTTTGGGTATAAGTACTCCTCTTATCTGCTATCCAGCATTAAAGGATCATATCTTACTTTAAACTCGGGTTAACCTTCATTCTTCAAGTCATCTTGTGTTTCAAGCTTATTATAAATTATTTAAATGAGAAGGCAGCTTGAACTGTAATGTAGGCAAATGCTTTTTATGCTAAAGGAAAAGATGTCAGTCACGCATCCTCTAAAATTTACAGAGATATTGGTGTATGTTGCTACATTCATTTATTTATTGTCATCTGAAAAGGTGGCATAATTGTGAATCAACATCATGATATATCTGGTCCCAAGGACGTCACATGACATTGTCTGAAAAGAGGACACTCCCAATACATGTTTTGCCAGCATTCCTGTGACTTTTTAAAGCAATCTCCTCACCTCCAGGTTTTCTTTTAAGCAAAATTATCAACTAGTTCCTTGGCACTGTAGAAACACTTCCCAGACCTGCCCTAAAGTACGTGCCACTACTGTGTGCCAGTGTCAGGGCTGAGATTAGAGCTCAGGTGTCCTCATTTCCTGCTCTTACTAATTGCCAGCAAATCCCTGATGTTGTGTGCATGCTAGGACACATTTGGGCAGTGATGGATGAAAAATAAGAATTCAACAAGCCTAGTAAAACCAAAGCTATTTCCCTGAACTTTTTGTTGAATAATGGTAAAAAGGAGGTGCTAGATTCAGTGATGTCAGAAAATGTGAAACCAGGCAGCAGCTGCCAGGGAGCCTGAGAATATGCAGTCTCCAGTGGACCGCAGTACAGCCAGCTCTCTTTTCTTTTCCTTTTTTTTTTTTTTTATTTTTTTTTTTTTGTTACCAAAGAAAGATGAAACACTACAAAGATATTACCAAGAAGAAAATTTATGTCATACATTTAAATAGATCCTTTCAAGAGGGAGAGCTGCAGAAACCCCTATAACTAGCTCACAGGTGTGAACCTGCTGATTTTTTTTAAATTTTCTTTTTTAAAGGCTGGTGGGACAGATAGCATGCTTTGAATATACAGCTCTGTTGTCTTGATAGCTTAATTCTATTGTTCAGCTTTTACCTGAACATATCGGCTAATAATAAAGACAATGCAGAAAGCAAGTCCATACCTACAAAATGAACATTTAAAAAAAGCTTTGTTCTCTACAAAGCAAGGTATTTTGAAATAGAGAACTGGTTAAAATGGAAGGTTTAAAGACTGCACAGGGATCCATGGCAATAGAGGAAACACAAGTGGCAAAGAAATTTATGATGTAGTGGAATTGAAATATTGATAACTGGGAGATGGGGGAGAAATACAAGAAATTAAGAGAAAGCCCAGAAAAGGTGATTTCTTTCCCAGAAAGCTGTATGCGCTATGGAATGATGGTGGTTGTCCACTTTTAAATCATTTGACCTGTTTGCATCAAAAGGCAGATCAGTATCTCTCCATTAATGAATGGAAAAATATAATAACTGTTTCTGAAACACATGTATGTATGTTAAGAAAGATAACTCTCTTGAGCTAAGGTTTCATTTTTTTTTTTTTTTTTCCAGAAAACAGTAGCTAAGTGTATGGAAGGAGGAAGGGAACTGGCTGTAAGTTCCCCTTAGTGCTTCCCCTCATGTTGCAGTCCTGTCCCCACTGCAGGCACCGCGGGTCTTCTCTTTCAGGAGCCCCAAGCGTACTCTGCTGCTTTGATGCTCTTTGCTCTGGGGTGCCTGGTCCTGGTCTAGAGTCCCTCCATACTCTTGCCTGCAGCGGGACCCAAGATCTATGCAGGGAGCTCCACAACTTAATGAGCCCTTTAGTTTTCCAGTGTATCTGTGGAAACAAGTTGCTTCTGTGCAGCTTTCATTACTGCTGAACCTGTCCCAGCCTACGGTTTGCTTTGCTTTCACCTTCCTCCCTAAACTGTTGCTTTTGTTCATTCCTTAGTAGCTACTGGCAAATTAACACATATTGAAGGATGCCATTAAGAAAAATGCTTGAGCTGGTTCTTGCCCGAAAAGGCAATTCCAGCTGGATACCAGCTTGATGTGGAGCAGTTCCACTGGATTTACTGTGGACTGCAGAGTTGAACCCTCATTCATGAGGGTATGTGCTGATGAACTTGATTAAAGATGGACTATGTACTAGAAAATGCTAATATTTTTAGGCTTCACTAGTTCTGTGAGTTACAAAGGTGATCCATATTTATTTATTTACTGCATTCATTTCAGGGAAAAAAAGGGTCACATCTAAACAAGACTGGTAATGGCTCTGTGTATCTTAGACCAGTGAAGGCAGGTGGCTGTGACAGTACAAATGACTCATCTCCAGAGGTGCTGTCAAAGACTGAATTCCTTTAATTTCATACACAAATAGTATTTATTTTCCTCTGCCAAGGTGACTTCAAAGAATTTGTTGATTGTGATGGAAGGAAGGACTCTGTGAGTTTAGAATTTTTCTGCTGATTGTAAGGAGAAAAAGGAAAGAAGTTTCCATGTTATTTGAATTGTTTGATGAATTCTGTTCCTCTGCCTTTACTGTTTCAGTCACTGTATATGCATATTAAATAACAATTTTAAAACCAGAATATTAATGCAACACTCTTGTTGGGCCCTATTTGATACAAACAAGGCAAAGCCTTTGGGGCTCACAGCTGCCTTCTTTTCCCAGTGAATGCAGTGGCTTTTGGAAGCAAAAAGTGCATCTTTTCGTGAATGTAAGCATTGTGCTGTGACAATCAATGGGAAAAACTTACTGTTGATGAAGGGACCTGGAGGACAGAGAGCAACTGCTTTCTTGCTTGCACTGCTCATACTTAAAATACATCTCTTATTATAAAGCTGATAAAATTTTGAGAGTTTTCTTGTACTTACAGCCTCAGCTGAGCAGATTAAACATTACATAATGTGCCTCTCAGGGGCACTACATGATTAATGAATGCTTACAAAGTGCTTTGTTAAATATGACATAGTACTAATGTCTCTCTTGTAAAAGAAAACCTGAGGAGGCGTTGGTAGAAATTGTCTTCACTGAAAAGGCGTTCTCTAATTTTTTGGGTTTTTTTTTTTTCCCCCTAATATACTGAATGAAGAAAAATAAACTCTGAATGATATGTATGATAAAGCAAACCACCAGATTTCTTCTGTTGGAACAGGGACTTAGCCTCTTAGGCAATCAGTCATAGAGTCATACAAACTTAGAAAAGGCAATGTGGAGTCCTATAATTTAAGTGACAACTTGCCTGTGCCACAAGCATAAAGAAGGAACATAACCTGAAGCTAAAAGGAAGCTCTCTTGAAATTAGTACTGCTGTGATAGCTGAACTCGGATTTATTTTTATTCTACATTGACAAATGAATCCAAGTGGAGCTTTGGCTTTCAAATTTCTCTACAGTAAAAAATATTTTGTATATCATAATGTTGAGGACTCAATTTTGGAAAAGTGGGAACAGCTAAAGAAAAAATATTCCAAGGTATGTGTATCTCTGTATGAAACTGGAATACAAATTTTAGGTCTCTTAAATTAAAAGCCTATATTTATAAGGGCCCTACTGAGACTAAGTGCATAGGGCTAGACTGATGGCTGCTGCAAATCAGCATGGATATAGTTGCTTTCATTTCTGACAGCTGAAGATATGTCTTTCAGTCTTGATGCCTCTTATTTAAATTCTGGATAATCTATTATTGGTGTTACGTGTGTCTTGTCTTTCTGTACCTTCTCCCAGAGAGAATACTCTTGGTATTGAGAGGAAAAATCAATATAGATTCATGTTTTGCATCTTCATGACACTTTCTTGCAGTGGCTGTCACCAAGAGTAACGAGGGACCGAGATCAGAGGTGGAGAGATGGCAGGTTGAGCTTAGTTCTGTTAAGCATTTAAAAAATTGACCCTGTCCATAAGGATTTCCAGATCTTACCTACTTTCCTTCAAGGAGATCCTGTTACTGCTTGGATTTTTCTAGCTGCTTTGTTTTTTTGATTACGTTATGGATATCTTTTTTATTATTATTATTATTTTCTCTTTCCTTCTTAAAAAGATAAAAGGAAAAAAAGATGTTGACTTATTTGGCAAAGTGGGAGATGTAAAATGATGGCATTTTTCTTTGCTTGGTAATTTTACACTGAGAAGGTAAAATTACCGCATGGTGATATTTTGCATCTATATTTCAGTGAGGTGAGGATAAGTGAGGACAAGTGGCACAACCTAATGAAGAAACAAGCCTGGAGACTGCCATCAGACTGGGCTCTGGTCTGTGTTACTCCATTGTTTCCCTCCTGTAGTCCTACATGTGTTCCAAGTCCAGCTGGGACCAAAATTTGAACTAAGCTAACTTTTGCTACCAGCCTTTCAAGGCGCTCCAAACCTGACTTGCTGTGCCTAGTTTGGACAGAAGATCAAGTCATTAATGGCTGTTATACATATTGTGACCTGAAAACTAGATGAGTAATCTGCTACTTTTTGTTTCTTCTTAGAGAAGTTGGAGCATTTACTGATGATAAAGCTACAATTGGTGAAACTTCATTCCTAGCTTTCCCTTTGCTAGCTGGAAGGGAAGGAACAGACTGGCCAAGTGCCAGGGGGCTGAAAACAGAAAAATGGCTGCTGGCAACTTAACTTCAGCTAGGAATTTGCCAGAAGAGTCCAGAATAGGCAAACTTGGATATGCTTTCCTTTAGAAATTTGAATAAAGGAAATGACATGCATGCTTATGTGAGCGTAGGCCTGGAGAGTCCAAGAATTCTGAAATGCTTTAAAAGGACAAGCACAACTGTCTGTAATGGCAAAAATCTTCACTGGGCCATGTTTCCATCCATGGAATAGGAGGAACATTTCTATGTTTGGAGTTGTTTGCAAATTCCAGAACATAAGATTTCTTTATGATTACATGGTATAAATTTCTGTGGTACTTGTATTTAATTCATATCATCTATTGTTGTCCCGAATACTAAGCAGTATATCTTTTATTGACTGTATAAATTACACAGATACAAAAATTTATTTTGTGCATATTTCTTGGAAAAGTAGCAGGACTTTATTCAATTAAAAAAAAACCCAAGCCAACACCACATAACCCCCTTGAAATTATCGTGTGCAGATTTTGTGACATATTTTCCCAGGAAAAGTAATTGCCTGTTCATAAATATTTTGTATGTTTAAAGTGTCATATACAAAGCCAAGTAGTTAATTGACACTTTTGAATTATGAAATGCTGGGCAGCATAAAAAAAAAGTGGTATTGTTGCTGGTGTACTGTTTCCAGGTCCCTCGATCTGACATGTATGTGTAACTGCTGTAAACCCTTATGCATCGGGGTAAGTCTTGGGGGACTGAAACATTAATAACTAAAAATTAGTTAGTGATTGTGTTGTTAATGCTTTCAAAATGAAAAAAGGTCTTACTGTTGCTTTGCTTGAAGGCACTAATGGCCACTGTCAGTAAGGGTGTATTTTTTGTTAATTTGCCACAATGGTTAAAGTTGATGGATTTACTAACCTCTTTCATTTATGGTAAATAGAAAGACCAATTAAGTGCTCCTTTGTTGGTGATAGATGAAACAACAGCAACTTGATACCCAAGGCAATGAGCTGTGCAAAACTAATGAGCAACTGAGCTGAATGGACAAGGATTTTCCTGTGGATTAATTGCAAACTCCAGTTTGACTGGTTTATGCTCTATTCTTCCATATTTTTGAGAAGTAAAAATTGAGAAAAACAACACTGTAAAAAGGGAGAGAGCCAGTGCTTAGCCTGGGAGAAAGCCAAGGGCAAGTGTTCCTAGTGGGAACAGCACTCACTGGGAATGCAATCTTGGATTTTTGAACAGAAAACCGTTTCCTGGGTCTTGGGTTTTGTGGGTTTTTTTTTGGTTTTTAGTTTTGCTTGTCTGAATGTTTTGTTTATTT
>JAAGNO010000575.1:27380-74412 GCA_033439905.1 Ceryle rudis | reverse complement strand
GTTTTGCTTGTCTGAATGTTTTGTTTATTTATTTTTTATATATACATATATATAATTGTGTGTTGAAGAAGTAGGGTTGTGTATCCTTTTCTTTTCTTTGTAAATAAGCATAATTGTACCAAATAAACACTTAATTTGTCTCAACTTTTCTTCTGGTTGGGAAACAAGTGAGCCAGCTAGACCTCCCTGTAACTTGTGCAACCCTTTTTTGGAGAAAAGGAAGGAACACCACACTGAAATGTGACATGTCTTTTTTCTTTGTATTTGCATGTGTCACAACCTCGACAAGGCTTCTGCAATAGGCCTGGTGGGAATCAGGAGGGATCATCAAAAGTGAGGGTGTTTGTGGTTGGATTGACAGTATTACAAACAAAATTACGTAACATTTCAATGATATTATTTTAACAATACTACTGAAAAATAAATGCAATGATTTTTAGGATGAGGATGCAAAGGGCTTCCTGCAGGGGAAAAAGTTCTCAAAGGACTTTTTCTGACATTGATGAGAAAAGTTGGATGCTTGGGATTTATAGTAACCTCCTGACAGCAAGATAATGCCTTAAGGAGGTGGGCTAAAAATTGCCAGTGTACTCTTTGTTAAAGAATATTGGAGTTGTGTGAGTCATTGGGGTTTAAATACAGGAGAAGAGTATTTGTTTTCAGAGAGCAACACATCACTACCCACCAAATAGGTTTAATGTTTACCCTATTGTAAGATTTTTCTTCTTTACTCATGGATTTGAGAACTTCTTGTTCACTACAACTTAGTCAGAGATACGTCCTGGTACAATGATTACAAAAGTCCAGCTGGAAGGTTACAGCTGGTAGCTGTACCTATTGATATTCATGTGGCAACATGAATTTTCTTTTTTTCCTCTTTTTTAATAGGAGTCATTGTTATGAAGTGTTAAGCACTTGTGAGTGTTAGGCTGCTTTTGCTTGTTCCTTCAAAAATGTCATTGGGGAATATTGTTGTTTAGAAATATATAATATTTTGCCTTTTCTATGGAGTGGTCTGTCTTGGCTGGTGTATTAGTTGTGTCACTGCATACAGTTGCTCAGTTCAGTTGTGACAGTATAAAGATATACAGAGCACTGTGGCAAGTTTTTCCTTCATGTTGTATGATTTCTCTCTATATGATTTTCTTTTTATATTTCTCTTCCACTAGTAGTGGAAGGACTCCAAAACTTTAGGATTAACAAGCCAGAGATGCCTAAACCTGAGGGTAAAACTCCCGGAAGAGTATGTTATCTTGTGATCCCAATAACAAAATGGAGAAAGCTGCTTTCATCTGACAACTGGTAAAGATGGGGGTTGTTGAATAGGACAACCTTCCTGTGTACTTCTTTGTACCCTTCTTGTGAATGGAAAGGAAGATAGGGCTGCTAAGCAGCTTGCACAGGCCTTGTAGGTACTGTTTGTTTAAATGCTGAAAGTTAACCTGACCAAAGGTTTCAATCAACAGGATTCACAGGAATTCACAACAGGATTTCAGGCCAAAGTGATTCAGAATACTGGTGGGAACTAGAAGAAAGAAAAAGAGCAGTGACTACAGTTGCTGGCTTTGCTTAAAAACCAAACAAATACTACTTCAAGAGAACACCGGATTTCCTCCTTTTTAATGGAAACAAAATCAACATGTCTTGCCTCCCTCTCTGTGCTTGCATTTGCTTATATTTTCCATATGATGTCACACTGCAGCTCCATTCCCTGACCCTTACAGCCAGCACGTGTGTCCCAATACTGCAGGCAGCAGGGACAGGTCCTTGCACTAGCATGCAGCCTTTCTGACACAAGCATTGACCTGTGAGGAGATCAAGGCTACAGTATTCATGAGGCCCTGGGCAGTGCTGGTTTGCTTTGAGCTCTGCCACAGAGGGAGATGATACAGAGCAGCAAGGGAAGGGGTTTTTATTACCAGGCTACAAGAAGCCTTATGCTTGTCTTCAAGAAGAAAAGCCCTAGAGGCAGATACTCAAAAAGGCAGTCACCTACTGCAAAAGAGATGTTCTTTTGGGTACTCATTCTCTTGTACGCATAAATTCTGAATAGCACACCATAATGTATAATATTTAGGTCCAACTTCAGTATGCTGGAGACATTCAAGGCTGTAGGCCAAAAATCCCATCTGGCCACTTGGCCCTTGCTGGGTTGCAGCAAGGAGCTGGAAGGGCTAATCTGTGAGGATCTGCAGGTTGGGTGGGTTTTGCATGGAAGCACGGAGCAGATCCTGATCACTTCTTATGTAGTTGCAGTTTAACAGCATTGCTTGGTGCTGTAAGTGACTGCACAGGAGGCTGTGGGGCTGCTGAGGTCAAGCTGTTTTAATGCCTTTTGGCTGTGCGGTGGCCATCCCAAGCAGAAAGCACAGGGTGAGGAATTGTTGCTGAAAAGTTCACTTGTACCTGTGGGAAGCCCTGAGATTTGAGTGAGATTTCACAGGTAGCAGCCATTCCTCAGTAGGTATTCCTGCCTTCCGGGGGCTTGAAACAAATTCTCCTATACTCCACAAAACCTTGATATAGATAGAGATGCTCTCTGCTATTACAGCTAAATATTATTCTATCAGCAGAACACTGAGAGGAGTGAAGAAAAAAGGATGTTAAGTTTGGAGTGAATTTTTGGTGTCCTAACTGGAACTGTGTCTGGACCATGGAAGGTGGTCCTCTGCTCCCAGTGGTGCCACCTCAGGTGGCCTGGACTTGCCTGGTGTATTATGAAGTCTCCTATCTGAAGCATGAAATCAAGTCAATAAGTGAGAATCTTGCCTTTCATTTTGCAGGAGAGCTGAGAAGAGAGGAGGTGGGAAAGAAAAGCACGCTTTTAAACCAGCTAAAAATAACAATAAGAAAGTGAATTAAAAAAATTCCCACAAACTTAATATTTTTAAAACTATGTGACTTTTTAAGCTAGCCACATGACTTGGGGGGTTGGGGCTGACTCACAATATTTGAATACTACAGATTGGCAATACCAAGCTTCTGTTTTCTGGGTGGGCGTAATTGCTGTTAGAGAGTGAATTGCCTCCCTCGGATCTTGGAAGGGAGTAGTAGAGCAGAGGAGTAGCTGTGACTCAGACGTGGGGATGTGTGTGAGTCACAGTGACTCTTGGGTGGGTAATAGCTTGCTTAGGGCAGCACTTTAAAATCTCACGGTCCATCCCCACAGAAAGGTAGATGTTTGCAGCAGATACAGATACAATTTTAAAAGCAATACTGTTGATGGTTCAGAAAAAGAGTGAGCCGTGTCATTCTGCTGTTGTGCAGGTGAATTAGAAATTAAATGGAACTGCTTTAATTCCTTTCTCATCACACAGGCTGATTCCAGTATTTAAATGAACTCTAACCCTTAAGTGCTTCGGAGCTCCAAGTATGTGGGGAAACACACAGCAACACAGACTAGAGAGAAGGAAAGTTTGAAGATGAAAATGTTAGTTTGGGGGCTTGAGATTTTTGTTGTTATTTTCATTGCTTTTATAAAGCATTTGTCAGTCGTGTTTGCAGAGCAGGAATACTAATGAGTAATTGGCGTTGCTGTTGTTTATTGCTTTGATGTGAAATCTATTTTATTTATTTCTTTGGAATTCAGCCCAGCAGTAGATTACTGTTTTATCCATGTCCGGTTTAAAATATTTGATTTAAGCTTTCAGCATGCATATTAATCTTGATGTATTTGTAAATGGAAAAACTGTGCAGGTTTCTATTTATATGATATTAAAGATAAGGGACAAGAAACATTGAAAATGGAACCAAATATTTACCGTTGGGAATAAGAGAAACAGCAACATCTAAAATCATATTCTACGTAAACCAAACTAGACAAAAAAGTGCTGTAAGAACATAAAAGTAGTTGTCTTTGCTTGTCTCTAGGAGATATTTATAGACAGCAGAGTTTAAACGGAAATTCAGTTTGAATAAATTCTAGGCATGGGCTTTATGAGAATACAGATAGGAAGCCCTGTAGTCCTTGCTGTATGTTGGAGGAGCTTGTGCATGAAGTGGGTATTGTCCAGTCTGTGATTTGCTCTGAGGGACGTTGGGAAGGTATGGGTGGGAGCACACCTGGGAAGGCAGCTGGTGCTGTGTGCAGAGATTTCCTGTGAGCAGCTGCTATACTCCCACTGGGGCTGGGGACCACAGCTGGAGTGAAGGGGACATGGAGACACTGCCCTGTGCATGCAGCAGAAAACAGTATGCAGAGTTACCTGAACCCTGCGTTTGCTGGTAGTCTGGGTAAAGTGATTGCTTGTTGCTTTTATAGCATCTGAGTTTGTGTTGGCCCCAAAGAAATCCAGAGCTGCTGCCTGGAGCATCTGGTGTGCTTATTCCTGAGCTTCCAGACAAAATGAGCTGTTGAGCTTCAAGCACGTCTTAGCTGGCTAGAAAACTCCTAGATATGCTCAGCCAGCTCCCCAGGTTTTATTTTGGTGAAATTTCACATTTCAGTTTTATGTGTGTCTCTGAAATGGGGTTGAAAGCCACAGACTTGAACAACATTTTGTGGAGGAAATTACACAGCTCTGAATTTGGTAGCATTGCACGGATGCTTTCCAGAACAAACTGGCGCCCTTGCCTGGCATTAGCTCAGCAGCCCAGTGCTGTGCCACTGTGGCTTCTGATGGCCCCACTCCTTGCACCAACAGCAAAGTGCAGAACAGAGACCAGGAAGAGGCAAGGGTATCTCCTCAGCTGTGTTTCCCACTCCTCGATTAGGACTATATCAATTGTAACAGTTCCTTGGTGCAATCACTGTCATAGTCGATGGAATATGTTGTCAGCTTGGTCTATCCCCAAGTGATCCAATGACGTTTCAAGACTAAAAGACAGTTGAGGGAATTTAGAGGAGAGCATTTACTGTCAACGGGATTCAGATCTTTTTAAAGGTTCTATTTATTGCTTTAAAAAACATTAGAAAACAATCCTCCAAATACTGTATCATAAGATTGCTTGCTTTAATGCCTGAAAAGAATGAGTTGGAGAAAAAAATTTGTACATTTGGAAAATGAACAGAAGATAGAGAGTGCTTTGTTCCTCGCTGATCATACTGCAGTCTGTATTCTATTATTTTTAGTAGAAATACCAGCTCTATCTGAGGTGAGATTTCACGGTTATTGTAGTGCAGGTGATACTGAGAGGGGAAAAGGTCTCCGTTTTCTTCTACACCTTTTAATTTAGAGAGGACTGAAAATAGGTTTTCTCAGAAAGGCTGATGTTTGTATTGTTTTGCTACTTCTCTTCTTCCATTTTCTCTGTATGTCTGTCCTTTGTATATTTTAATAGCAGAGTATTGTGCTTGTTTCTTCATGCTCTTATTTATTAATTGACATAATTAAAATGTGCTATGTAGTTCTTTTGGTATTACTTGTACATTGGGAGTCCGCTGTGTGTCTAGTTATCTGCAGTCAAATGTGTTTGCTCAGAGGCCCTAAGATAAAATGTTGTCAACGTTAAAGTCAACCTGGGTCCTTGTGGTGTTCAGTAGCCCAGCATTTAATATCAGAAGAAGAAAGCTACACTGGCAGCTGTTGACCGCATCAGCATTCTGCTTTTCCTTAAATCGGTGATGACTTATTGGCTGTGGAGATCCCTTAAATCAAGGATTCCTCAGCCTTTTGCACATCAGTTAAACTCTGATTATTAATATTGGCAGCTCTGACTGACCTCGGCCACATCAGTAAGAGCTGACACAAGAATAGTGAGTAACCAGTGTCTTGGAGAACTTGAGTTTCAGGTATTTTCCTGTCTTTTTTGAGGTTTTGGTTGTTTCTTGACCACCCTTGTCCCAGTGGGCTCCAACTCCCATCACATTGAGTTTTGGAGGAGCTGAATTAAGACCTTGTGTCTGGAGCCAAATTAATCTCTGAGCACATCACTAACTCTGAAGGACTGTTTATAATGTCTGTTGGATTGTACTTAACAAAATTTGTAATGTGTTTTAAAATCCCTTTGCCAAAACTTAATTGTATCCAAAGAAATAAGTGCTGCCCTGTGTATACAGTAATAAGTTTGGTTAAAATAGGTGCAGTAAATATGGATTTCACTATTAATTGCTTTTCTTCTACACACTTTAAAGGTATACTTCAAAAATAAAAGTGTTTTGCTGATTGATGGCTGTCCTTTGCTATGCCATTTCGAGGGTGACCCTGGTCTGGTTTGACACGCATGCAGCTTAGATTTTACTCTGGAGTAAAATCAACGTTTATAGGCAATATCGTTTTAGGGTTTTTTTGTTTGGATTTTTTTTTTTTTTTAATTAACCTAGGCTGACTTTCCTGAGGTGGCTGTCTGATAAATAGTGAAACCACCAAACCATTGTAAAGAGGATGAGTTTTGTCAGGAATACATCTACCAGTGTCTGCTAGAGGGGAGTTAACTGCACTTCAGTTAGTACAATTCCTTAATCAGTGCATTCAAAATACAATGCTGCTGGACACTGGCTTATTTTCCTGTGTCCCAGTTTACTGTATTAATGCATTTTCACATCTAAAAATACTGGAGCTGTTTCCATGATACACTACACTTCAGTTTGCACAGAAAACAAGTCCCTGTTTCACAAAGGAATATCTGCATTATATCTACTAGCACAGAGAGTCTCTGGTACCTTCAATGGGTATTCATGACGGAGGAGACGGTTTGGTGTGAGAGTTTCTCATCTCATGTGATGAACCACAGTATGGAATAAACAAGTTATGAGGGAGGTTGTGTCTGTGACATCCAGCTTACAGGGTTAATTCCTTGCTCCTTACCGTCTGGGACAGATTTGCCCTGTTCTGCACTCTCCTCTTTGTGCTCCCTTATTATTATTCTGTGTGGGTGCTTGACTGGAGCAGTCAAGTCAGAAAATACTCCAAGGGAAAATATATTGTTGAAGACCAAGATAAAGCTTTAAGGGCTTGGAGCATTTCCCAAGGGCTTTTGCACCAATGTAGTTTGAGCTCTGGCAGGAGAGTTGGGGTATTTTTCCTCTGCCTTTGGCAGCATGAGCATTAAGGTGGTGAACTGATTGGCTTGCACAGGGAGAGCGATTGCAGTCTCCAAGATGAAATGCTTCTCTTGGGTGTCATGTAACAGGTCAATAATATATAGGCTGTTGTTCCTCAGATGAGCTAATTTTGAATTCATGCTCCCCTGCAGTCCTGTTTTCAACAAGGTCCATCTGGAGACTTGGGAAATAGGAGGTAGAGAAGGTCTGGCAAGGTCTCTCAAACAATGGAAGGTTCCTAGCCCCAGTGTGTAGGCAAAGTGATTGTGCAGAGGTAAAGAGGCAGCTTTGACAGTTGGCAAGGAAAATCTGTGGTGGGTTTTTTCATTATTTGTTGTTGTTTTTTGTCTATTTGGTTGGGGTTTTTTTTGATATTGTACCCTGGTTACCCCAGGGAAGCAACAAGGCTGGGAGAGCACACATTGCTTCAAGGGCTGCTCTGCCATGGTCCCCCATGTGCTAAATCTCAGCCTTGAGGCTGGTGTGCTTGGTACATGGTCTGCTGGTACCATGTGGTCTGTGAAACACTCACTGCACTGTCATAGATCTGCAACAACTCAAGCTGTGTTTAGTGGAATTAATTTGGATTCGCTCCAGGATAGTTGGCAGAATAATTTGATCTAAAATAGCATCATTATTACTACCTATGGCACAGCTTATTGGATGCAGTGCTTAATTTAAAGAGCTTAATATAGAACTGAGTAGGAAAGGGTTTTCCTGTCCCAAAAACTCATTGTGATTTCCACCCTTCTCCTAATATCCTTCTTTAATTAGACTGCTTAAAAGGCTTTTCTGGGAGCAGCGGGAAGCACTGCAGAGCAGTACAAGAAGGATGACATATTGCCAAGCAGGAAAATGCAGCTATGAGGCTTGGACACTCTGGTCCAAGTCAGTGCCTTTCCTCCATCCAATGTTCAAGCCTATTTGTAATTGCAGAGTTGGTTGCTCAGAGTTTGCCATCCCACTTGGAATTACTGACTCATCCAGGATGAAGTAAATATTTCCTAATGGAGATTTATAAAAACTGCAATCAGTCCTACTGAAAAAATTTAGCAAGTTGACATGTCTAATAGAGGTAAAAAGCCTCGTCAGAAGCTTTCTGCCATCTGTGGTTTGTTATTCCTACATAAAATGTATATTAACTGCTTGTTTACTTCTGCTGTCTTGGGATTTATAATGAAGTGATAGCAACACCTTGCCCCTTTATAAGTAGAGGTTGATTGTCAGCAATAGCAGGTTGATCCAGGATTTCAGGTACCTTTAGTGCTACTCACAGCTGTAATTTATGACCAACACTTTTCTGTTGGTTAATTCAGGGATGGGGATATAAAATACCAACTTAAATATTTATGTAGGTAGCATATCTTTGTGAATATTTCTTAGCAGTAAGGAAATGCTGTTTAAAGAGCAATATATTGCAGTTCGGTGGGAATGACTATGTGAAAGCTGTCAATGTTTTGAACAAAATCTGTGGATGCCATAAAGTGATAGAATTACTCATTCGCCAAATCTGTGCTTTGGGAGGGAGCAAAATGCGTTAGTTAATGGTACTTCAGTAGTGACAAAGAATTTGTCTAGAAAATTGGTACATCAGTTGAGAATATCTGGTTATTGAGATTAAGCATTTAGGGGTTCAGTGTTTCTTCAGTGTATGCATTTAATTCCAGCTAAAGGGACAGAATTTATGATGCAAGTTGAATAAAACCAAGCAGTGACTACTTATCTTGCTATCATATATAATGTGGAGATCTGATGATGCTCAGCTTTCCTCATTTGCCAGATCTGACAATTACAATTACAAATGTCTTTGCAAAAGATCCCATTTCCTTCCTACTGACTAACAGCTGCCCAGTGGATTCACATGCACAAATCTATTTTGCATGCAAACACCTCAGATAAAAAAGAAAGTGTTTCTGCAAAAAATTTGGATCTGCAGCATGCCAGGAGTTGCAAGAACTGATTTGTATCTCTGCTCTCTTTTGCCCCACTTACCATAAAAATAGCTAACAAAGAGAGGAATAGAGCTTAATAAAGTCTTGTGAAAAAGATAAGAACAAAATTAATGTGGAAAATTATCTGCCTACTACAGGTTTTATTGACACTTAATTTTTTCAAAGACATTGAATTATTACATACTGATTATCTAATATTAAAGTTTAAGAATATATTAAAATTTAATGAAAATGTCTTAAATAGCAAGCTGAAGAGCCAATGCTATCTAATTTTTTGTGTGTCTGATGCATCTACAGCTGAAATCTCTTCAAGTCTTTCCCTTGTCTTTAATAGATATCAGAAAAGGCTTTTAGAGGCACAGGTCTATTTACTAAAGGTCAGACGCATTTGTAATGAAAATTCCATTCATCAAGATGCATTTATATTGTGAAAACAGCTTACTGCTTCAGAATGGATTTTTCTCCCTCCTTGTCCCTCCTGAAAAAAAAAAAACCAAACACCCCTGAAAAGAATGATGGTAACATTTCTCATGGCACTCAAAGGTCAATTCATAATAAAATAGCCCTGAGGGCTTACTCAGCTGGATGAGGAAGCTGTGCTCTTGCCAAGTGCCAATATACAGAGAGGTATGGAGGCATTAATATCTGTTTGAAATAATCCATCAAAGCTGGTATTTATGATTTTGATAGTAAAATCAAGCTGGTGCTGAAGAACCTTTTCTCTAAAAGTTTACTGGTGGATTGTCTGCTTTGAGGGATTGAGGTCTGGCCTTGTCTCCCTTGGTGTCTGTAGGATCATGTAATTATGGTAGTTTTTCCTCAGAAATGGGTTTGCTTAGTTTTTAGAAATGCTTCTAAATGATGTTATTATAGTTAGATTTAAGTAAATAAATAAATATTAAAAAATCAAAGCTCACAGACAACTGCCAGAGCCTGTTGGAGTTTCGAGGAGCATCTTGGATGATGCTCTTAGTCATGTGATTCAGTTTTAGGTAGTCCTGTGAGGAGCAAGGAGCTGGACTCCATGATCCTTATGGATCCCTTCCAGCCTGAGATATTCTAGGTTTCAAACTCCCAGAATACTTCAGCAAAAACCTGAAACCCCTTAAAGGACTTGCAGCTTGGGCTTTTTGTTTGATTGTTTGTTTGGGTGTGGGGAGGTGTTGTTTGTTTGTTTCTTTGGGGTTTTTTTTTTACTGCCCTGACCCACTTCTCTTTGCAGGTTCTCTCTAGCTGATGGAAATGGAAGGGACTGTGAGAGATAGAAGGTATGTGGCATTTAGGGTAGAATTAATGAGTTAAAGTACAGCTACTAAATGCAGTAATGATATTTCTAAATTTATTTCTGATAACCCAAAATAATGTGTGCAGCCACTGTAGATGAAACAAAGGGTTTTCAGTGGTGTTTTGTATGTAGCCGGGGAAAAGAGAAAACCAATTTACATTTATCTCACACTAAGCCATCATTAAGAAAGGTGAGTTATTTCCAAGCTGTACTGCTTTCCTCACTTTCCCTGTCCCCTCTTCTGTTGCCAACGATGCCCATCCCTGCTCTGGCCTCTACTAACAAGGCATCTCATTTGTTATAATGGTTTCAGACTTTTTATGTGCTACCAGTATTGCCCAGAGACATGATGCTGTGGGCATTAGAACCGAAGTATGTCCCAAGAGGATCCTGCTTCTGCCTGGTGTGAGCTAGGTGGTCTGTACTATTTTTATAAGCACTTAATTTATGTCAAATTTGGAACATGCTTCTATGTACAAGCAGCTGCCCCTTTTCCCTTTAGGGGCATATTCTGCACAGCAGCAGTGAGAGCTGGTGACAAACTGAACAGCAGTTGAAACCAAACTCCCCACTTGTGTCCCAGGGATGTCCCCTCCTTCCTGCTGGTGGCTTAGCTGCCAGCATCAACATTGCAGGGCAGTCTCCTGCACAAATGTATATATGTGCAAGGTGGGGATGCACACCTTTGACAGGCAGAAAGAGCCACGTGTCTCCTTCCCCACACCTGTGCAGTCCCTGTGGGTATCTGCACAGGAGAGCTAGTTTCTTCCATAACAAGTTCCATAACAATGCTCCAGGGTATAGCTGAGCCTGCTGATGCTGCAGGCTGGGGCACAAGGGAACACAGGGAAGTTGGCCACTTCAAAGCTCCCTGAGATAATGTTCCTACCAAAGTTGTCAGTGCTGGTTGTACGCTGAAGCTATTTGTATAAATGCTGTGTATGTTGAAAGGCACTTCTCCCCCTTGTAAAGAGAATATTTGTTATGCATTTTATAGTCTCAGGCATGGCCATCTGCTAATATAGTCAAGTAGACACAATAAAGAAGGTTTATATCTTCTTAGGTTCTGTTACTTCAGGTTCTATTTTTAATGCAGTAGGAGCTGGTACAGCTGAGCTGAAAGACTCTCAGGAACATGCCATGCATTTTATAGTGGATGAGACTCAACAAAATTTGCTGAAGGACTAGAATTAAAGACAATACATTACAGAAAATTTGAGATTGCTATTGCTCTGACTTTAGCCAGGGGTGGTTTAGAGGCTCTTTTTTACATAGGAGACTTGAGACACTTTTATTCTGACATTATGCAGTCTGTGCAGTGCAATTCTGTGTGTGTGAACTGCAATGACATGTGAATGGTCAGTACCAGCATGTCTTTTACCAATATAGACATGGGAAGCTTTTAATTGCAGTCTGGAGGAGGGTCTGTCATGTTCAGTTTGTTTCCTGACACATGGTACACTCATGCTTGCATTAAATAAATAAAGCACACCAGTAATTTTGTGTATAGATAAAATGTCACCTGTTCAGAGGTTTGGTTTCTTTGCCTTTGCTGTAGACGCTGCTTGTCAAAGTTGGGAGCTCAAGGCTGAAAAGGACTCCTGGGTCAATGAGTTGGGTGTGCCACTTGGGAAAACAACCACACTGTTTATTCTGCATTTGTCTGAATATGAGTTGCTGTCAAATCCAAGGTGTTTCTCACTTTCCAGAGAACTCGCAGTGGAACTTGCCCCATGCTGGGCTGATCTGGAGTAGGTCACTGGGAACATGACCCCTTCCTGAGCCCAGTGGCTTGTTGCAGTCATTTGGGCTGGGTGGTCCACATGCCTCTTCAGCAGCCAGGCCAGGTGGGAGGGACTGAGTGGCTGTTGGCAGATTATCTCCCATCTCTGTCTTTGCTGCCTAATGTCCTTGGAGAGGGTTGGGTTTGTTTGTGCTTTAATTTTATTTTTATTTTAACCTTGTGACCTGCATGTCAGAAGCCTTCTAGTTACTTGTTTTAAAATCTCTTGCAAGATCTGATTCAGCCTGACTTTTTGCAGTTCTCTCCCGCAGAGAAAGAACAGAAAGAACTGTAGTAGGATCATGCCCTCCCACTTTGATTGGTGTAAACTGAGGAGCTGTAGGACCGCGACTCCTGGCTCATAGCACTCTGGCACTATGAATTTCAGCAAGTTAATTATGTATGACCAGCTCTCCCTGTTATGTTTCTAATTAGCTGTGGTTTATGCCAAGCCTTAATCCTTCTCTGCTACTGTTTTGAGACTTCCCTGATAACCAGAACAGATGAGTTGGTGTATCTTGTGAAATCTGCGTTGTTGCATGTTTTATTTTCTTTTCCCTGATCCCCTGAACAACACAGAAGGAAGCAGGGCTTTTAAACAAGGAAAGGCAAAGAAAGATGAGCTCGGAATATTATCCTCTCTTTTTCTGATGCTCTTTCAGGGTTTCTGCACGCTTGGGACAGGTCTTCATTTACCTCACTTTCATTTTTTTCCTCATTTTTTTTTTTCTAGCAGGCAATTGGTTTGGGCTTTTTTCTGAATTCTACACACATCTACATGATAGATTCATGCAGTGCTCTATAGTACTAAGTTGCTGTTTTGTCCTGTGTTTTTTCACATTTATGTGGCTTTTACTTTCACTTGTGCACTCATCAAAATGCTCTGCAGTATCCAACTTCTTATTCCACAGCATTGCATGATTAGATAGCAAGTGTTTAATTAGACTTTGGCTGGTTTCCTATGTATCTTGGTATTTGTAATGTGTCTGGTCATGATTTATAAGAGGGAACATAGCCATGTAATAATATATTTTTGTTTAAATATCCATGACTGTGAGCTACAGTACTAAGTAGTTAAATAAGGGTATTAGGGTATTACCTCTGTGGGTGGAAGAATCTTGGAATTAACACGGATCAGTTTGCCATCACTATAGCATAACAGGTGATTTTTACAATGAAAATTTTGTGTAATAGTTTGTCTATTTGTTCTTTTTAGCTAATGCATTTTACAGCAAGTGCAGTAAATGCTTGCAATTTATAACATAGGTTCAGGAGAAAATCTCCGGTAATTGAAACTGTTCCATTATTATATGCTTCAGATATTTTTAATATCCCCATGTGAGGTTAAGTACATTTGCTGAAGTCACAGCATAAATGAATGGTCATGGTGAAACCAAAAATAGCAGGAGTGTACTCAGCTGATGCAGTAACTTCCTCCAATATTAGGGTATAATTCCTTCAGATATCGCCGTGTATGGAAACAGCTGGAAATGGAAACATATGATTCTGGCATTGGAAGAATGACACTGTAATGACAGTCTGTGGAGGCATCTTGAAATGGTTATGCTTTCTTTTTGTTTCCTCACTGGCCTCTATCTTCCATTTCCTTTGAAGGCATCCCAAAGCATCCTCAGATGCAAAGAGCTATTGCTTTTTGAGTAGCATCTGTATTTTGGAAAGCTCAAAAATGTATGAACCTTGCTAGGAGTATTGCTAAATGAAGGGACAATTATTCCAGGTTTTTTTTTTTGTTCAGGTGAGAGAAATGTGAAGGTAGGAATGAGAGTAGGCACTGATGGAAAAGCACCTTGAATGAAATTTTGTCTGTATCCAAATGTGGCCTGTATCCAAACACATCTGACCTTGTGATTTCCATTTTCCCATTACCTGAGAAAACTCCATCTCAGAACTTTACAAGTGTAAGGAGAGGACCTTTGGAAGGCAGATAAGAATGGGGTGCATTTAAAAGGTCTGATCTGAGATTTCATATGGAATAAGAAAAATGTCTGCTCCAGAAGGTGCAATTGCTTTATTATTAAGAGCATGTGGTGTAAGTGTAGTCTTGACAGCAGAGAACTAGAAAAACTCTGACTAGAAGAGCATCAAAACCCAAGTTGTGGGGATTTCTTCATGAGTTTAACTATTTTGACATTTTCCTGAGGAGAGAAAATTATCCAAACAGAACATTCTTACTTTGAAATAGCTTTAAATTTTGGCTTGAAGAATTCAACCTGCTTTCTATTCTGAAGATATGAGATGGCTCTGAATTCTGTTAAAAGGCAGCTCTGAGGAGAAAAACAGGCCCCAAATTAGTTTCCACAGGTAAGAAGAAAGGATGCATTGTGAAACTGCATCATGCAGTTGAAGGGTCTATCAAGAGGAGATGGCTTTACTGAGAGGGAGTTGCAGGGATCACCACACTGGGAGAGGTCGGGGGAAAAAAGGAACAAAAAGAAAACTTTTAAATCACGGCAAAGTGTGTGCTGTCTTGAAGAAGAAGAGAAGAAAGTTGTGCTGTAGTTTCTCTTGTAGTGATCCTCTTCATGGTAATTTTTTTTTCCCCTGTGGGACTTGCACAGGGGCAAGCAAGAGATAGGTGTGTCATTCATTTTCACAGCCCTGGCTCAGTTCTGCCATCCCTTTTCTTAAGATGCAACAGCATCACTCTTGCATGTGTCAATTATGTTTCTGTATATCTTGCACGTGTTGTTGTAAAAGTTAGTATTAAGTACATACAGGTAACTTTGTGCCTAATAAAGCTGATTTTTTTTGTTTTGTTTAGTGTCTTTACAGTGAATTTGAGTTGAAAACTGTGCTGGCATATTTCAGCTACAAAAGGGGAATGTCACCCAGGTTGTGTGGATTTTTGTTGGTTTTTTTTTTAAGTCCCATTTTTGTTTTTGTAAGTAGCAGCTCCAATACTCCTGAGTGCTGGGCTGGGCTCCCATGGTCCCCTTCCTACTCCACCATCTTTGCATGGATGCTCTGGATCTTCTAAAGGAAGCAAAGGCACTCTGTGGCATGCTGAGCTCTTCAAGTCGAGGTCTCTGCCTTGTCTGCTTGAAACATTCTCTCTGGCTGTCTGAAGATCACTTTCAGCCTTGAAATCCACCTGGGCATTTTCTTCCTGCTCTGAGCTGTGCATCCTCGCATCCCTTTGTTTTTGTCTCATTGTTTCAGATCTTCCTGGGGGAAGTTCTTAGCCTAATTCTTAGCCTTTTTCTGTAGATGTTATTTTCATTCTGTTTTGCATTAGTAATACTAGAAAGGCTTGGGGGTGGGGTGGGACAGAAGCTTCAATTCTGCTGGAGTTTTTCCAAATCAGTTCATTATCATTAATCTTCCACTGTTATTTCCCTCCCTTAAAGCTTCTTGGTTCATTATTGCCAGGAAAAAAAAAAAAAAAAAAGGAACCCTTTGTTCAGTAACAAGGGAATTTGTGTCTGTCAAGGCAGCAGCTTTTTGCTCCAAATTCCATATCTAATTCTGCAGAAAAATATTGTCAGCAAATTGCTTGAGGTATTGCAGTGAAACACAGGGCTTATGTTACCAGCAAACATTCATGCTATTATGTAAATCTTTGCAGAGCTCTATTGTCAGAAAAATAAATAAATAGACTGACCAGAAAATACACCTGAAACCAGGATGCAATGGGCACAAAGAAGAGCTGGCTAAGTGACCAGCGTAAAACAATTAGCTGTCTGCTTTACATGACACTTCCATTTCATTATGCACAAAGACTTTAGCTTTATTCATTAATTATTGAAAAATAACTTTAAACAGAAGAATAATGTTTTCCCCACATATGTAATCTGTGCTTGCAAAGCAAAAAGTCCCAGCGGTTCAAAATGGAAATGTATTCATTGGCATGCTTGGCCGCTCTCTTCTGCCAGTGTGTGGAGTACTCGGCGTTTGATTTCCTACATCTGGGCTTCCCAGCTTGGTTTGCTCAGGAACCGACAGCAGTGGTGTATTCAGCAGCATCTTGCTCAGTGCATGAGGCTCTCAAGGTGCCTTTCAAAGTGTCTGGTAGAGTAGTCCCCGTGGTGGCATGTACGGTGAACCCTGTGCCACCTTAGTCTAGGCTCCATTAGCCAGGGCTGAGACCCAGGTACCCAAAAGTATCTAGTTTCTAGCTGGAGGCCAATAACTGCAAAAGATTATTTCTGGTTGCACAGAGATAAATACTCCTATTCTGAAGCTCGCATTTTCTCCAGTTTCTGGAAAATAATTCTGTGACCATATCTCTGTTCCAGACGTTGCTGCATTTATCATAATTGGCATTATATTTAGAAACTGGGTTGTCATGTTCTAGCATTTTGATCTGTTTGTCTTCAAGTCCTTTGGAATATTGCATAGATCCCTGCAAAGATCTGTATCTAGAAAAAAGAATAAAAATCCCCAAATAATCATTTATGTACCACCAAAGCTCCAAAAAAAAAATAGTTTCTGATCTGCACTTGAGTGGTTCTCCAATTATTTCTTGCTGGATGGGGCCAAAAGAGCCTCGTGTCCCGAGGACTTCGCAAATCCAGTAAAATACTCAGCCCAGCCCACATGCTACCAACTGCTTCCCCCGGACATATGGCTGTGTTTTTTGCCTATCACTATATAAGGTTAGAGTAGGGCAGAAACGCTTCCTCCCCTTCTTGCTCAACAGAATAAGTGTGATAGTTTTTCTAAATTAAAACAAAAACAACTTACACTCAAGAGCGTGACTAATGCAATGTAACCCAAGTGACTTATAAGATATGCCTGTGGAGTAGTTGCTTCATTGACTGCACTGTCATGCAGTTGCTGACAGTGACCTGCATTTCTGTCTCTGTGGTTCAGGAGTGTCTAGAAGCTCTGGTCAGATATCTCAGTGTACATGATGAGACATTACCCTGTAAGATGGAGACCAGTCATCACAACTCTGAAATTCAATATTTAATTTTCAATGCCTGTAGCTGTTGCCTGGGATGGAAGTCTCTTCTCTAGTAGCAAAATTCTTCTAGTGGCTGCCAGTGCCTTGTCTGCCACATTGGGTGGCAGAAACAGAGAGATGGCAAGGATGATGTTTACAGTAACATTTTTGCATTGTTTTTCTCCTTACAGACATTTCTTTGCTCTAGTCTTGGGAAGTCTCACAAGCTTCAGAAATACTCTACATAGAGTTAGTCACTCTTGCCATTTTAGTCCTTTCGCTGCTGGGAATCAAAAGGACAATTGCAATAGCATTGCTCTGTCATTGGCAGAAAAATATTATCTTGGGATTCAGCAACTGGTGGCATGTGGGAAAGGTTGGAATAGAAGGGCAGATGGGAAAAGCAGAGTCTCTGCTGGTTTCTGAAGTCAGCTGGATACAGGTAGGTGTTGCCTTGTGCTGGGGCACAATGACATTGCCTGGCTGGCTGGAGGCTTCGCATTCACAGAAGCTGCATCTCCAAGCCCTGCTGAGTTTTTCCCTGTGTACTTACTGCCTTGATTTGGAAAAGAATAATCATGGTGCACCCTACTGCCTTTGCAAAGCTCCCCACTCCTATGTTGTTTAATCAGACTGTATCAATGATCTGATGTGTCCAAGCGATGTGCTTGAGAAGGATAGCTAGAATATTGGAGACTTATAAATAAATAGAAACTGTAGGAAAAGTTTGAGCCTACCATCAGAGCAAACACTGCTGCTGCTGCCTTGGAGAGTGAGTGGCACCATTCTCTGCAGGTTTAATGAAATAGTTCTACTTCAGCAGTACTTCAAATACTTGGCCTTTTACAGCTACTGGGCAGACTTATTCTTGCAAGCTTTTGGGAACAAAATGGTTGAGATGGACACTGTTAATGATTAAGAGGATTTAGGACTGAGGTTGAAGATTTGCTTTCTCATTTGGACAGGTCTTCCCGTGCAAACTACAGAGGGTCACTTGATCTCTGTATGCTTTGATTCATCTTTGTAGAAAGCAGATAGTGGTCCTTTATCTTGTCAAGGTAGGTCATAAATGATAAGGACATGGACTTATGTATGTAAATACCTGGTATTGCAGATTTCTCGGTCATGATTGGGACTTCTGGTTGCTACTGTCCTACAAATAAGTAACAGGATGGCAATTTCTCTTTGGTGGCTACAATGAGATCTCAAACGTAATTTTCTTAAGAGGACATTTTGGGGTTCAGCTCTATTTTTTGCGTGCTAGTCATTAAACATGTTAATGTTTCCTAATCTGTACTGTCCTATTTAAATCTTGAAAACATATTCATTGGGGACTGGCTGGGAGGGGGAGGAAGAGGAATTTAAAACTTTTATACTTAATTGGTCCTGTCTAAGTCTCACAGGTTTTACACAAAACTCATCATTGCTTTTAATAGATCAACTTAACAAGTGTTGGTCTGAAATGCCTCGGGGTAATTAATGCTAATTCTTACATGGCCTTGACAGTTCTGCAAGAATTCCTTCTAAAAGAAATAATCAAGGGATAAGTTATTATTTTAGCATATATAATGATGCATTCCAAGAATTAGGGTGTTATAAACTAGATAACTAAGTTGAGAGGAATTTCTTAAAGATTAAAGCACTTGTGAATGAAAGGTCCCAGATGTCTTTCAAGCTAATCTTACAAAATTATAATATATAGACCAGAATCTATTCCCCTATTCAGCCCACAGAGGAAAGTAAAGATGCTTGAAAGAAAATATTTGGTTCCCTTCCCTATCACTGATAAGTATGGACCACATTAGAAAAACATTGAAGCATACACTTAGAGGAATACTTCAGTGTTTTCATCAAGGTCTGAAATAGTGAATTAGAGCAACTCTTAGCCTTGTTCAAACCACACTGATGTCAGTGGAACGACTCTCATTAACCTCTGAGGATTTTGCATTAGATATGTGGGTAAAATTCTGGTTCCTTTGAAGTTAGTAGAGAAGCTTCCATTAACCTGTGCCTGGGACTTCATTTATTTTGCAAAAAAGAATGTTCCCTGCATAGAACATATGATCGTGTCCTGATAAATATAAAGAAAAATGATGCTATTCATTTAGGAATATCCAGTGCTACCAATTAGTATGAAGTTTGAATACAGAAAAAAGCTAATCTAATTATGTGAAAATCCTTGCTGTGTAATAAAATAGGAATGATTTCTGAATGTCTTACTACAAATGAAAGAGATCAGTATTCAGAAACATATTCAAATTTATTTTAATATGTATTGAAAATACTTTTTGCTTTCAAACTGCTTAGTAACCATTGCTGTCTACTTTTACAGCCATAAAGCTTCATTTCCCTTACAGTCTTTAGTTGTTTCTCTATTCCTAGTAATGTGGAGGCAACCTGTTCATATTTTGTAAGGTGTTATAATGAAACCTGGAAGTTCTGTTCACTTCATGTTTCTGAGTCATTTTATGTGAAAACCTGTGAAAAAGAAAAGGAATCTGAGAGTTTGAGGACAGATAAAATTGGTCTTCAAAAGTTCAGGAAGAGCAGTTGCATCAATCTGGAAGAACATGGTTAGGGCTAGAATTCACAGATACACACTGAAAGAATTGAGTGCAGTTAACCTAAAGAAGCCACAGTGAAGTGATGAAAAGGTGTCTTGAGTTACCATTTTCCTTCTGAGGTGAAAAATAATATTAAGTACCAGTATAACAATAGAAAATGTATCAAGTGCTGTAAAATATTACATAGTGAATAGAAAAACTTTCTAAAATGGGTCTAGAGGGTGGCTAAATTATGGGCATGTATGCTAAATTGTACTATAGGGAATCCAAAGTATTCCAAAGTTCTTTTAAACTGTATTCAATTAATTTTCTTAGTGGAGAAAATACTATTTCGTCTAAGAAGATGGATTAAAAAACCCCAAACCAACAAAAATAGGCAACCCCCAGAGATGACCAGTTTCCACTGTGAAAAGTATATGTAGAGGATGAGATTCTTCAAAAGCCTGTAAAGCTTTGGTAATCCTAAATACTTAAGTAGAAAAATAAGCAAAGCTTAATATCAAGAGGGCTTTTAAGCAATGTTTTCAGAGGAAGCCAGATGGCAGCCTGCAGAGAACTCCAAGAGACTTGCAGCACTGTCTCCTCACTAATGGAATGTTTATGGAAGAAGATGTTGCTGATGCTGGGAACAGGTCTGCATCCTCTGGAGGTGCAAGCCCATATGGCAACCTGACTGTTAGCACAGGTCTTCAAGTGAATGTATTTTCTAAAATGCAAGCAATCGCATCAAGTCATGGGATGCTTTGTCTCACTTTTACATACTCTGTTTCAAACAGGACCATATACTTTACAGGTAACTTATCAACACTGCATGAAGTATTAATGCAGATGCTGAACTGGAGAACTCATCCACTGTGTCTTATGAGTCTCATACCCTGAGGTCTGAGAGCTGCTGAGGGTCCTAAGCTACTAAATTTGTTAGGAATTGAGGGTTCTCAACAACCACAAAGATCACGTCAGGATGACATCAGATGGATTTATCCTGGAGGAATGTCTACATGGCAAACTTCCTTGATAGCTTTCTGACTTTCATTGCCAACCCTGCATTTCCTAATAACTGCAGTTAGGAAACCTACATCAAAACAGATAACGTGTGATATCACATGTGTGAAAACATTCCTGCATGTGACTTTGAACCACTGTATATTTTTTAAAGATGATGAACATTATCTCTCTACATGAATTGGAGCCTTTTGTGCTGAGAGATCTCCCTGTAACTCTTCCCCATGTGTCTAGTAAAATCACAAATGAAGACATAAATTCAGGTCTTGAGAGAAGCCAAACTACTAAAATAAGACAGCCAATTAATCTGAAAGCACATTTACTAGTTAATGAAGCGTTCCTGAGTTCTTGAGTGCTGACAAGGAATCTATGTTGGGAAGTATTTTTTGTTTCAAGGTACCCATTTGCAACAAGGGCCCTGAATGGCAGCATCTGCTGAAGAGCTGCTCAGTGCATCCTCTCAGTTCAACTGTATATTGTTCACAGTATATTTTTTTGACTGGGCTGGGTAAGTATATATAGACTATATTTCCCAGAGTTGCATATAAACTGGCAAGTAAAATAACATTAAGAAATGTCAGAAAAAAAGGAAATTACATTTCCTTCACATATTTGTTCTTTACATTCATGTTGGCTATTACTCATCTTCACATCATCATCTGTTTTCCTACAGGTTATTTCAGTATTTATCTGCATACTGAATGATGTATGGGATTTCCCTGGATCCTCCCTTGCTTTTTTTCTGGCAATCTGGATTCTCACCTATTTCTACTTCTGTTCTGAAAACTGTACAACTAGTTCCCTCAGTACTCTTTTGAATATTCTTCTCCTGACCAACAGATATAAAAAAAGCTTGCCTAGCCAAGTATTCCTCAATCTCTTCTGATTTTTGTCGTGGTTCGCACATTAATCTTTCTGAGCCAGAATAATTTATTTTTTTTTTTAATCCATCTTATCACAATTAACCTTTTTTGTGAGGACTGAGGTAGAAAGAGGGAGTAAATGCTTTGGTCTGCTCAGCATCATTTAGCGAGATACTTTTTCCTGTTGAGTAGCAGACTGACTTTCTTTGACCTTCCCCTTCCGACTCATATTTCCTGTTTTCTTGTTTCATTTTGTGTCTTTTTAGCTGCGCCTTTTTTTTTTTTTTTTTTTTTTTTTTTGTCTTCTCTTTTTCTCTTCTCTACACTGTGCAGCAGTTCTTGGACACACTCTTAAAAACTCGATGAGTAAATTGTGTGTTTTCTGATGCCTTTTGAAAGGACTCGGAGTCTTTGCAGAACTCTAGAAATACTCCAGCTGCAGCTTTAGCCATAGTCTGCTACAAAACCTTACACATTAACATTTAGAAGGAATAATAATCAGAGGATCAACTGGCATTTGATTACTTTTTTGTGGAATACTTAATGTAATGTTTAGGGTACCATAACAATAACTGGCTAGGCCACTAAAGGACATACCCTTTCCTAAATTTCTAAATAGTATTTATAATTTGAGAGATACTTAATGTATCCAAATATGTATTAGCCTTACCTAAAAAAATTTCCTAGCTAGTAGACTTTTTTTTTATTCACAGATTTCACTGACTGTCAGATTTTTGAAAACGTTGATTCTAGGATATTTTTTTTCTAATTTTTACCCTTTAATTGGTGCTGTGCTTCAAAAAGTTTCTTCAAATCTTGTCTATCACCATTATTTCTTTTTATAATAAGCATTGTAAAGCCATAAAGCTGCAATGTTAATACAACATAAATATTTGATACTGATGTATATAAACATTAAAAATTCTTTCCTTAAATATTATAGTACCTTAACTGGGGCTCAGATAGACATTGTCTTGTGTCACCTGGGATTTCAGAGGGGCTGGTGTGACACAGGCACTAGTCTAGCAGCCAGGCTGCCATTGCTGCCCAAACCAAAGGTGTAGGAAGTTACAAACTATCGGATTTTTCACTCTTGGCAGCAGCTGTGCACTGGCCACCGTTCTGGTCTCTCCCTCTGTTGACACTATCTGGATTACTTGGTTATTGTCAACTGTAGAACCAAATGCTGTATAACTATGAATAGCAAAAAGTCTCTACCCTACTGTGGGTGATGAAAATTAAAGGTAATATTTTCATGCTGAGTTGACTGTGAGAGAGGTTTCATTTATGGGGTGTTTGGTTTTTGTTTGTTTGTTTGCTTGTTTTAATGGATAAGTGTTTTTAAAGCTGAATGCACCATTTATATGGCTATTGAAAGTAGTATTAGGAGTTAGTGCCCAGATCCTAATGAAACCTCTCTGCTAATCTTTTGTGATAATGAAAATCTCTTTCTCCTAAGCAGAGATACTGATGAGGGTATAATGAAATTATATTTACCTGCTTCTGATTCAGATTTTGAAGACTTTACACACCTCTCCCTGCCCAGCCAGGAGCTCTAAACACCTTAATTCATCCAGTACTTATTTGCTGCTCTATGTCTGTCCTTTAGACTGAAAGTTTTTAGTAATGTTGTTAGTACATAAAGTGCTGGCATTAGCACTAAGAGCTGAGCTCTCTGACTGTGTAATTGCTGCTGAAACTTAGGGGTTGGCTACAGCAGTGCTGTGATGTGTAATGCTGTGTGGTGTGTAGCTGTAAACGTGCATGTTGTGGACACTGGGTCTGGGCTGCTGCACCTCATCCACCAAGGTCTCTGCTCACAGATGCTCTCCTTCCATAGAGCTGTGTGTGCAAGCATGTGGCCGAGTAGTAAATACCAATCAGTGTCTGATAGCCCTGTGGCTGTATTGGTCTGGAGAAGAGAGGCTGAGGGAATTGGGATTTAGTTTGGAGAAGAGGCTCAGGGGAGACCTTTTTTGTCTCTACAACTACCTGAAAGGAGGTTATAGAGAGGTGGGTGCTGGGCTCTTCTCTCAAGTAAATAATGACAGGACTAGAGGAAATGGCCTGAAGTTGCACCAAGGGAGGTTTAGACTAGATATTAAGAAGAATTTCTTTACTGAAAGAGTAGTCAGGTGCTGGAACAGGCTGCCCAGGGAGGTGGGCACCATCCCTGGAGGTATTTAAAAAATGTGTAGATGAGGCACTTCAGGACATGCTCTAGTGTGATCATGAAGTTTTTTTGGTTTGTTGTTGTTTGGTTGGGTTGTTTGTTGTTGTTTGGTTGGGGCTTTTGTTTATTTGCTCTTGTGTGGTTTTTTTTTTGGTGTTGTGTGTGTTTGTTTGTTTGTTGACAGTGGGACGTGGTGATCTTAGAGCTCTTTTCCAACTGTGACAATTCTGTGATTCTGTGACCCTCCACACAGCGTCCTTGGACACTAAGACAAGAAACAGGAACTAAGGGGAAGGTTTTGGAAAAGCACTGTAAGATCTCCTAGTATCCATGTGGTCAAAAATGCTAAACTGCAATATAGGGCTGTGTGCAAATAATTGCTTTTGGAAAGAGCTGTTGATATTTGCTGATAACGTGAGTATGTGGCATTATTGCCTACCACCCTCCTTGCAAGCACTTGTGAAGGTCTGCAGGGAGGGCTTTTCTCCAGTATCTGCACATTTTGGGCTGGGGAATTTGACCCCTGCTGGGAGGGGGGGGGGGAAGGGGAAAAAAAGAAAAAAAGAATCTAGGACTGAATCCAGCAGAAATACTCACCTCCATGAAAATGAGAGCCATCAGGTACCCCTTTGACTGCTGGTGAAAGGATGATGGCTTTGGGTAATAAGAACTGTAGCGTTCTATCCCCCCTCCTGTTGCCACCCCACTGCTGACATTTAATGCATAGAACAGGACCTGTGCTGTACTGAAATATCACTCCTGTCACTTAGGCAAGTGACATGACCAGTGCTGGGGGACAGCAGGCTGTGAAAGCACAGCCTTCCCAACTGATGAAAGAGAAGTTAAAAGGGGATGCATAATTACGGAAAGAGGCTTCTCAAAGACCAGAGGCGGAAAGAGTGACAAAGAAAATGCTCATGTTGAAAGGCACACAGAATGATGCGAGCAGCTCTATGTGACACAGTGGGTCTTTCATGACTCTTGCACGCTCCTCCACTTAGAGTTTCTGTAGCTGGAATCAGGCCCTTCTCCACTCATCAAATACTATGGGCTGATTTTAATAGGCAAGATGAAACAGAATACAGCTCAGTATGGGTTGTAGATTGAGTCATGGTTATTGAATTTGTCCAAGGTACAAAGGTGCTGTTTGCAGCAAAATGAAATAAGTGGGGAAAAAAAAATTCCACAAAGAACAAAGAAACTGTAGAGTAATATTTGTCACACTCAACAGTCTTCTGCTGTTTCTTAAAGATTTATATGAGAGAAAAAAAGAGTAAGAAACATGCTGCAACCTTGCAACAGTGAACTTCCTGAAAATTAAAAAAAAAAAGTTTAAAGAAAGTGAGAATTGCTTTACTCAACTTTACAAAAGATTGTGGGAGATGAGTGCATGCAACTGAAAAATGAATCCCACAGGTAACAAAGAAACAAAAAAAAGGGGAAGATGAGGGGCAGTGAAGGAGCATTCACAGCCTCCATGTGGAAACCCTATAGATGTTTTTGCTCTGCTTACTTGTGCCTGGTTCAGTCAGAGTTGTGTGACTGTCCATGTAATGTTGAGTTGGTAGTTGTACTTCCAGACATGAGGTTCCTACCCACCTGCTCGTGGATGCCTCTGAAGTTCTTCTATTTTTTTTATTTGAAAAAAACATGTTTGTATAAATACTTAAGCTTCTGAAGTTTGGTCTGTCTTTTTTTAGCTCTTAAAGGTAGGAATAGTTTTCTTTGTCCATTAAAGGCATCTGTGATGATGAATAATTGATAGGTGATTAGTTGCTGTTATAAAAGGAGATAGGTGCTTACATGGTAATATTGTTGTGATGGGTGGAGGCCATAGACACAGCAGGACTTGTAGGTAGACTTGTAGAAGTATTCTGTAAAGTATAGTTACTTTATATATGTAGTCCAGACTTCTGTGCAGAGTCTGACTTAATCTGGCCCTTATAAAGGTTATTTAATCTTTTATGAAGCATTTATATCAAAAGAAAATTACAATATTGAAAGAAATGGGGACAGAAATAAAAAGAGAGGTACTTATAGAGGAACTCTTTGCCCTCTCTTCTTTAAATGGGTATCTAATCAACCTCTGCTGACCTTTACCTTTCAATTTATCAGCTGTGCTTACTTTCTCAGAAGAAAGTAGCCATAGTTAGAAGGCTCTTGGGCAGGTGTGTGCCTTTGCTTTGTGCCTGTAGGTGTGTAGCACCTCTAGAGTGACCCATCAGGCTGCTGTCATCCGTACGTGTCAGCCGTTGTCAATCATGCAGTATCAGCTTTTGTTTCAGCTGCTGTCTGGAATAGGTAGAAATGATTAAGCCTTATCAGGAAGGAGCAGTAGAATGAAAAGCCAGCTGGAGGGAGATAAACTTTTTTTCCCCTCTCTGTCAAGTCTTCCACATGAAATGCCGCCATCCCTCATTAATGTGCAGACAGCCAGAGTGCCGTGTTGCTCCCCAAATCTGTTGCCAAAACTACAAAATCAGATGCTCTGGCTGAGAATGAAAGAGAATGGTCTCCACTTTTCTTATAATTTAGAATGGGTTTGGAACCATGGTTCAGGCACCACAGCTGAATCCTAATGTGATCATTTCTTGCTGACTCTTCTCCATTTGGATTTATTTATTTTTATTCTACACTGCCTGCCCCCCTTCCCCACCAAAATCTACTACCAGCAGATGGGGTTATCAGATGGGGTTGGGTTTACTCCTTGTCCCAAGGCTCTGTAAACACTGTGACCTGAGGAGCATCCTTGGTGAGGGAGGAAGCTCACAGAGGGAGATACAGTGCTAACCTTTAGGAATTGCTCTTGGCTGTGCTGAAACTGCATTTCACTTGACAGATCTGCTCTTCACCATTTGGAGATTTGTTCATTTATCTTGGTGCTACCCTACAAATCTATATTTCTGTGCTTCCAGTGGGGGCTGCTGAGCCTTTCTGGTTAGGCATAGTCCTCCAACACTTGTGCACATATTTGCACCAAAGCAGTATCAAGAGGATTTTCTGTTGCTGTTTTGGTGCAAGTTGCACGCATTTATTTTCCGAGCAAAGGTTTGATATTCAGATTTAACTGATGAAATTTTTTACTGATCTAAATTAAAAGCTAAGCACTCATTTTCCAAAATAACTGTCTGTATCTTGGACTGCATTGAAGTAAAAGGAGATCAATATAGTCCTGTTGTTATAGCACCATTTTTGTCAGTAAATCAGCTGTAACTGTGTTTCTGTCTGGTCTATTATTTTTATTCCAATATTACAGATCTAAAGTTCTCGGGTTTTACTCCAGGGAAGCAAATGGCAATTCTGATATGCCGTCACTTTTAGTTAAGTCTTTTCTTACTGGTCCATTGCACTGTTGCTTATTGGTTAAATGTGGTTAGTGAGACATTTGCTGTGTGCATTTTTCAAGCTATCATTGCTTAATGCAAATCAGGGCTTGAAAAATGAAGGAAATAGAGTTCTGCTGTTTTGTATACTTTTCATGTCCTAACCCTTGTAAGGACAACAAAGTTGGGTCACATTTTCTCTGTATGTCGTTGTACTACCACTGTACCATTATGGTTGCCAAGAAGTGCCTGGTATTCTCATCTTCATCCTCACTTTGTTAGTAGATCACTAAATATACAGTAACTTCAGAGGCTTCTTTGATAAAATGTCAACTACCAGTATTGTTCCTGCAAAATGGAGGATCTGAGTTACTAAAATTACTTGGCAGGCAAAAAGATGGGAAAAGTCTAAATGTTTTGATATTTCAAAATTCTGGGTTTGTTTCCTTCTGGGTAAACAAGTCATTAGAGGTGCAAGGAATTAACTGTAAAAGAAATGTCACCAAAGAAATGCATGAGGGAACAGCTGAAATAAAAATACATTTCTGTAACTGAAGACTAAACACCTGTTTCTATATCTTGGGTTTGCTCTAGTTAGTTTTTATGGGGGTATTATAAAGGGAATATGCCTGTTACCCTTCAGAGATTTAATTTGCCTGAAGTTCCTGAGCAACTTGAATATGAACAACTTCAGTCTCCACTGGGTCTTTCCAAGAAGTATTTGGGGGTTTTTTTGTATGTGCAAGAAGTGTGTTCAAAAAAAAAAAAAAAAGAAAAAAAAGAAGAAAAACCCAACCAAAATCCTACCAGCCAGGTTCATAAGATCACAGTTCTCTCCAGAGTCTTGTGCTTTTCTTAATTCCAAATAATTAAATTTTCCAGGCTCAAGTCAGAGTTTGTGCTGTCTTGGATGATGAGAATCTACAAATGCATTCCACTTTACAAAAAGCTTCCTAGAAATCTGATATATCTTTGAAATTCAAACTATGGCCTAAAATTCCTCTTTGTTGGATCTCATAATATTTGCTGGTATAAGAAGGCAAACAACCCCTCTTTAGCATAAGGATACCTGGTAGTTTGTCTGCTGTGCTGGGATCTGAATTCTTCCAGTTCCCTTTTGAATCTGTGGTACATGATGCTCACCCATAAACTTTGTGTTAGGCACACCATTCTTTTTTCTTTTACCTATTAACAGTGCCTTTCTAGCAGAAATTTCTTACAAAATTAAAATTTCATTATTCTTGCAAAATGTAATGTGATACATTAGTTTGTGTAATAGGAAGTATTATCACACTGTAAATAATTGAAGAAACCATAAACTACAGTTGACAATCTAAATGAAGCAAATATGTTTTCTGATGCTTTTTTTTTTCTGAGTTTCCTTGCTGAATTTTGCAAATTAGCAAGTAATTTGTAATGGTTATCTTGAACATTATGTGAATTAGTGACAGTCCATTGTAATTAGATTTTTTTTTTTAAAGCCAATTAGCAAGTGAGAATGATCTCATCATTTACTTAGAATTATTCAGGAAAAAAGCGCATAATTTTATTTGCGCTTTATTTGGTTTTTTTTTAACATTTTAATGTGTTCATGTCCTCCTAATAAAAGACCTTGGACCAGGGCAAGGAGAAGACACATGGTGAAATCCAAAGTTATGTTCTTCCCTCCTAGATATGTAGGCTGCTCCTATTCTCAGAAGTTTCTGGATCAGACCCAGCATGATATTTGTAGTATTCTACAGGACAGGAAATTCATTCTGCTTTCTGCAGATGCAGTCTAGTGCTTTCACCATAAGATCATTCTTTTTCTGCATGTCTTTGCACACATCACACTAGAATATTTTTAATTTCCATTTTAACAAAACAGTAACTTCTTTTTTTCTTTTCTTTTTCATTTAGTAGTAACTGAATTGTAATAGAAACAACGTGTCGTGAAATTTTCAACCCTGTCCAAGGACACCTCTAGTTTTGTTCCATTTTTTTGTGAAGAGTCTTATGATAAGAGCAAAACCTTGTTTTCCTTTGCTGCCGCCTCATAATGTCAAAGGGAAAAGAAATTTGGCTGTTGCATATTCATGAATTACTATGGGAGTTTGGTTGAAGTACTTGGCAGAGAATCATGTAACAGCTGAGATGTTGACTTCTTGGCTAATGCAGGAATAATGTGGACACTACACCAGTTTGCACAGCAGGTCTGTAGTCATCAGCTCTGAGAATAAGTATTTTCTATCACTTCAGAATAGAGGGGTCGGTCATTTCCTTCTGTCATATTGCCGTGCACTGGAACGGGAGGTGATAATTGGAATCTCTGGGTGCTGAAGGACTACTGGTGATCTGTGTGAAAGATGTGACCTGTGTTTGAGGTACAGTGTGGTGGAGCTTTTCAAGTAGCAATGCATGTGTTCGTACAGGAAGGCCCAGACCAGCTGATGGTTCCCATTATTCAGTTACAAGCTCCTCTGCGGACACAACAAATCTCTGCTGTGTTGTAATACAAAGTTGGTTTTTTGGGTTTTGGTTGTTTTTTTCTTTTCAGTCTGATCTTATTTCCTGAGATACAGAATAAGATGAAGTCCTAGGGATTTTATGTGCATTATTTAGTCTTTTAAGCAGGTTATTATCTTCCTCTTTGTATTTCGACTGCTTTCTATTTATCTTTTGCAAAATACATGTTTTGCTATTTAACTGTAGTTGTGCAGTCTGTGTGTGCCCTCCATTCTGTGTTGCTTTTACCTAGTTCTTGGATTTTCTACCATCTTGAACAAATCAGTGGAAGAGTTCAGAACAGAGATACTTTGGAACTAGAAGTAATTTAGTTTCTAAGATTAGAAAATCTCAATTAACAACTATTAAAAAAGTAAACAGTCCTTGAGTAGACATCAGTGGATGTGGGGAGACCCTGGCTGTTTTCTGGAAGGACTCAAAATTGCCCCAGACCAAGTTCAGCCCCTGGCCAAGAGCTCTGTAGCTGAGAAGCACAGCTGCTGAAAGCAGTGACTTCAGTGCTATGATTTAGGCAGTTTAACTAGCCAGATAATTCTGACAATGAAAATCTGGAAACAAATGATAGAAATCTGTGGTAGATCTTTTCTTCCACAGAGTGTCTGTAAAAATAAACATTAATTGACAGTGCATAAAATCACAGGAGGCTGCGTAAAATGGTAAGATGGGACAGATGCATATAAAAAAATATTAACCCAGGCTAGAGCAAATCAAACCATAACTACTGCAGCATTTAACATGTTTAATTACTAGCTGACTTACTGACATGACTTCTTTGCTTGCAATTCCTTAGGTAGTGAGACTTAAACAACTGGCTGCATCTGAACATCCTGCACATTTTTAATGTTTTTTTTTTTTTTTTTTTTTTTCTTCTGTATTCTGTTGGTTTTTTTTTCCTCCTGTTTTTTACAACTTAATTTTCCTTGTGGGTTTTACAGCTTAACTTTCCTTGTGAGTAATACAGATAATGTTTTTCCAGTATTCTTTGAAACACTCATCAAGAGTTCTAAGTGGTTTTGGTGGTGGAAAAGAAGTTTGCTGAGTACATCAGTCATGGTAACAGCAGTGAGCCTTGCTCAAGTTTGGGAGGGAAGAACAGGGGCCTTGAAAGTAACTAGTTGTATGACATATAGTGTCTGGTAGAAAATTCTAGTAATTTTCCACTCTGATATACACTTAAGAATAGATAGATCTTCTAGTTAACCACCTCTGGACCATTTCTTGCTCTATGTATGGGTAACATCTGGCTTAAATAAGAAAAGAACATAAAAGGAACATAAAAGGAACAAATTAACCATAAAGTAATATTAATGTCCTCCCATTTTCCTAAGTAGAAGTTTTTTCAGCTTTAGTAAGAAGCTTGAATTAAGTGGCAGGCATTTAAAACATTTCAGTCTGAAACATGAGTTTCTACAATTTGAACAATACATGAAAATTTTAAAGACAGGAAAAAGTGGTTTAGTTGTGTTTCTGAGCTCCAAATTACTCCTATGAGCGTTCTGATTCTTAGAAGGAAAAAAAGCCCTCAATAGCATCGGTAGGATATGTACGTCCCTTGGTACCATTAGGCAAACCAAGAGATTTCACATTACATTAATTTGTGTGTATTGAAGATATTTCTGAAGTAGCCCACTGCTTAGATTTCCCATTACTGAGTAACTGGGTCCTTAAGGAATGTACTGTTGAAAAGAATACTTTTAATTGTTATGTGGATGAAGGAAACTACTTAGACTGTGTCCATATTCTGTCCATATTACCTGAGGATATATGGTAGGATTTTGTGTATGAGAACAAGACTTCCCCAGGCTTACTGCTTTTATAAAAAGATTTATGCTTCTCATGTCACATTGATACTAGTGTCAGTCTCTTCCTTCTTCTCGGCAGGAATAGCTATCAGAAATGAAAGTATCTTTGTAGGCTGGCCTGAACTGATTTCCTTAGTTCTGTGCATGATAATATTTAATTAGACAATTCATTATGGTGGTAACTAACTTTTCAATTAACCATTTTTTAAAAGCTTTCTTACATCTTCTAATTACATTCATTTCTTAGTGAAGGAATAAATCTTAACAGACAGGAATGTGTTCACCTGAATTTTTGGTTGTAGAAAATCCCGAAAGCAATATGCAGTGGATGAAATATTAATGGCCATTCTGTTTCTTATGCAAGTTATTTGTGATTAGGAAAGTGGGTGATGCATAGCATAATGTGCAGAATTTCTAACTGATCTTGCTCTTGAAAAAAAGCAAAATATGAAACATTTCTTATAATTGACGATACTGTCTGTTCCTTAGATCACTATCAGGTAACATGCAGTTTGGACCTTGAAGGACCAAGTTAGTGCTTGATCAGTGGAATCAAACCTAATATGGAAGCAGGCAAAAAGTTTACTTGAAGATCATTTCATCCTGTTTTTATTGACATTTCACAGAAGCTATGTAGGGGTCAATAGTTACCAAGAAATGCTACAGGTATTACCACATGTTGTATATGTATTCAGCTGCTTGGAGCATCTGTAAATATTACAGAGGACTATAGGTGAATGAAACTGCTCAGACTCTGTAGTAACTATTTCATTGCAAATCTATCACATTTTTTTATACATTATTTAAGTGGAATCTTAACTGCCTCTCTTTCTATTCTAGTCAAATTATTTCCATTATTTCTGCTTGTATGCAGCCTAATTACTGTTTTGAGGAAAGGAACATTTCAGAGGAGATTAAATTAAAAACAAGTATTCTTATCCCAATAGTTAGTGAACCTTTTAGTATTGAAGAATTTTCAACTGATGAGAAAAATCTCACCAAGCAGACTCATAAGACTGTGGTTCATCTGTTCTTCACAAAAGAAAAAAAACTCTGGAGATATTCAGATAATTATTACTTGATGGATGTCCAAAGAGCCATGGTCTAACTCACACTGGCCATAATGAGAATCTAATTAATTACTTTTATTTTTTTATTTTTATTTAGTAATTTTTCTGGAAGATATGAAATATAGCTTGTCTTTTTGATAGGTTGTAGTGAGGAGAGGGGAGAGTGGAGAATGGGAGGACCTGACTGATAACAGGATACCCAAACTTGGAAATGTTTTAGTGGAACAGTTTTTCCACTTAAAAATATAGCTTGAGGGGTGGGGATTAAATATTGATTAGAACATGTTAATATTTGACCAAGAATTCCAATAAGAATTTAATGCATTTTATCCCAATTTATATTTTAAATAATATAATATATACTATAAACCTTTGATAATAGTAACGTTATTTTATAGATTTTTTTTTTGACACTTCTGAAGTATTTCTAGTTGGTAACAAATTATTTTATCAGAACTCTCATTCTGCAGGTAAGTAAAAATTTTTGCTTTATGTTTCAATTCAACATAAAACCAGATTTTGAAATGGCACCTTTTCCTGCAGAAAGAAAATCTGCCTTTCTAAACAGATGTACATATGTCTTAATATAGTTTCAATATCACAAAGATTTTCACTGCAATTGACGCTAATTGGAGGGGACAGGTGGTGGTGGCAGTGAGGAGGAAAGCTCTCCAGGTTTGTGCAGAATTGATAACAGGATACACGGAACTAGAGATGGTTGAAAAAATGCATAAATATCAGTTACGTAAGAAATTGATTAGCTTAGATTAAAAAAAAAAAAAGGAAAGAAAGAAACTGAAATATAATGTAAATTAACAGGCACATGAAATATACTTTCTCTTCTGCGTCTTCACAAAGAATCTCTAGAAGTATAACTCTCAACCCCTAATGGTCTCCCTTGACTGCTACTAAACACCTCCCAGCTAAGGAAACTCAACACAGTGAAAAAAATGGAGAGTATTTGTGGTGGGGAGGCATTGGAGTAGCTTCATCACCTTGTTGGTTATGGATACTTGTGCTTGTGTTTGCATAGAAATGACTGAATCTCTTTTCCTCTCAGAAGGCAAATTTTTGGGTAGCAATAGAATAAATTCAGAGTTTGAGGTTAAAGTAAATGCAGTTGGTCAGCAATATTTTTTTTTTTTTTTTTTTAATTCTTGGTAGATTTCCAGGAGTACAGTCCTGTACTCAGCAAGGGAGGAAGCTTGAATCCAGACCCTCTGCTTGCTAAGAGCCTGCCAAGAAGTCTGAGTTACTGTAGCATGCATTAACACAAGAGGAAGTCTGAGGTAAGTCTGTAGCGCATGTACTCTGGTAAAGTCTGTACACCATGGCTGGAGAAGCAAAGGTATTTCTCACAATAAGATACAGGCAGTGAGAATAGTGGGAGAATAAATTTAAGAAGGCTAGATTGATTCCATTTGTTTTGAGAACCCACTGGTGTTGTCAAATGAAAATGTGAACTACTGAGTTCTCAGGCTTGTAAACCAATGGACTGATTGAACAGAAACAAAGTAGAATGTGATAAAAAGCCATAGTAATTAACTTTCACAAGTTAATATTTATTACCAGAAATCAGATCATGTTATCATTGTTATTTAATACACATCAAATAAGATATAACTGAAAATGTTAGCAATGCTTATATTTTTTCATACTGAAAATATTTGTCTCTGGAGAGCTTAAAAATTAAATAGGTAAGTGAAGTATGTAAAGTTGTATGAGGAATTGAAACCAAACTGCAGTGGCCTAGAAGCCACAAAAAGAGAATGGTTGCTTGATGCCCCATGGCTTGCAAAGCAGCTGCTTTCTAAACATGAAGCTCAGCTTTCCTTCCTGTAATCACTGCTTTTCTTCCAGACACTTCCTCAAAGTGCCTCAGCTTGAGGATTAGTACTTTTGCACAATGCTTTTGACAAAGCGTGTAATGCCATACTGTACGAGCTTGAGTAATGTCGAGAAAGGGATTTTAAGAAGAGTAATACAGGACCTTGGAACATCAGTGTTATCCACAGAAATACTTCAGACCCTTTGATAAGGAGTAACCTCTTGATAAGCTCTGGAAACAGAAATGACATCACTGCCTGAAAAATGGTGGAGAGGAAGGCAAAGAGAAAGGGTAAAACCAGTTTCCAGCAGTGGGTTCTCAGCACTCCAGGTTTGTCCTTGTCAGAAATGCTGCTAAGATTAGACTTGTTTTATCTGTGGATTCCAACAAGACTAACAAAGTTGTATAGCCAGTTGCTGGTGGTGATCTGGAGTGAACTGGGATAACTAGGGCCAGTTTTCAGTTGTGACATGCATAGGTGGAGTAGATGCAACAATTTAAAATGCACTCTAGGCCTACATCTTGTCCCTGTCAGCTCTTTTAGGATAGAGACATGGCTAAGCCCCATTATAGAAGTGGTTTGTAGGAGCCTGGCTGTGGTGGGGAGAGACTTGTCATTCCCTCGGGGACCTCTGCCAAAAATGGCTGCCCTGCAGTAAGCCCGCTCTTGATTTATTTGACTCTTGTTTGGCAGCTGGATCAGGACAAGGACTCAGGTGTGGTAAGGCAGGATGGAGCTTGGTGCAGTGGCATACCGCAGTTATTTATCACCGCTGTTGTAACCTGCAGCACTGAAACAACATTATCACTGACTTATCTAGTGATTGCATTGTTATATTGCTTCCTCTTTACGTACTGTGAATGAGAAGTTAATAGGAAAACAAGAATCGTGCAATAGGCTTTCCAAAGCAGAATTGACAGACTGCTGTTCCTGCAGGGGTACATCTCCCAGCAGCAGCTTCCTATTGCATATGGAGGAGACAATGATCTATCAGTGACTCACTGAATGCTTTTCACTTTATCATAGCAAATGATCAAAAAAAAAAAACCAAACTTCCCATAGCCTTAAAATGTGATAGGAGCCTGTGATTAAAAATAAGGAGCTTATCATGTGAAAGGTAAGAGCATGGCAGCAGGAGCAGCAGGTTAGGTGTTATTGCTGTTATTGAAATGGAGCACAGGGGTGACCACACTTTTTGCAAGAGCTTTATTGCTTCACTCTAGTCAAAATGAATCACATTTCTGTCTCTCAGCTCCTTATTTTTCCCCTCAAAAAGACTGATAGAAAAAAAGATGATAAAAAGCTCCAACATGAAAAAAAGTTCAACTTTGCACGTCAGTGCTGTGTACAGATGGATGATTCACCAGAATGCATCTCTGTGTTTCTAAGCTGGTTTTTTGTTTGAACTGTAAACCTGTCAGACTTCGTCAAGATTCCAGGTTTGGGCCGATGCTAATACTTGCTTTTGTGTGATGGCATAGAAGAGGGACTCCTGCTGAAAGTGCTCCCCTTTACTAGTTTGATGGGAAAAGAAAGAGACACCTATGTGAAGCCTCCATTTCTGTGCACTGAGAGATTATTTCCATGGAGGTTTACACTGGGCACGTATATGGCATCTAGAAGTACTTTTCAACATTGGATGCTATCCTTTGCAGTATTGGAGGTGGTGAACTATACAGTTCTCCAGTTCTGAATCAATTTTGTGACTGTCCAGTATCCATTAAGCAGCTTTTAACTTTTGTTGTCCCTACAGATTTGGGAGTTACAGGCAGCAGAAGGCTTGAGCTACACACTATTCAACAGGCTCAAGGCTCTGTGCCAGGTAGTGCAGGGACTGAAAGTCATTTAGGAAGCCGTATCATTAAAGTACTTGCACATGTATGAAGGACAGGGCACCAGCCTGCAAGCAGCAAAGAAAAATTGAGTTTATGGTCCTGTAATACATGCATATAAACTACATAACTCATTGTTCCTACTTGCACTGAAATTGTACCAGTGTTCAGTCTGTAGCAGAGCAGCTTGCCAGAATAAGCCAAGCTGTCAGTGATAGGAACGCTTTGCTTTATGCAGTGCCTGGCATCTGACAGTCCTGAAGAGTTTTGCAGTACAAATGTTAATTAAGCTTTACAACAGCTTTTTGTAACGTAGGTAAATACTTTTAAGAGACATTTAAGCTAAAGCACAGGGCTACCTCTGCTATGGAAGGGTATCTCAGTGTGAGAGGGGGCCTGTTGGGTGGGTAGCCCAGTGCCTGGGGCCATATTTACACTTGGGAGATCCAGTCTTTAATTGCTTGGTGACCTTTTGTGCTAGCAAATTGGGACCTACATCACAGCTGGGACCTTTGGTATTATTACAACAGGAGAACTAACTATGGTAATAGAAATGCTCCATAGACTGGAATAGCACAGTGGTTTGTCTGCCAGGGAATTATTTTGGATTTCCCCTCAAATGATATTGGAATCGGGCTTTTGATATGCATAACAACTCTTCTTGTTCCCACTTAACATGAAGCTTTTACTTGTTCCAGGAGTGTGACCTTGTACCTCAGCTGTAGCAACACCATGTTGTTTGGGATTGCTCTCTACAGAGCTTGCGAAGCAGCAACCATGCGCCCTCTGGTCTGGCGTGAGCCTTCATTTCATTCACACATTTGTGAACTGTTAGCAGTCTGTGTGCAGCCTGTCAGCCCTTTGTATTGTCCCTTCAGTACTCTTAGTTTCCTAGCAGGAGAAAAAAATGCTTCTGGCTTGTATCTGAAACCCTTTGCTGTCACATTTCCTTGTCTAGAGCCTTTCCTCCTAAGGGTGAGTGCTCTGTCCAACAGCCAACCGCCAGGCTGAAATCTGACATCCAGAGGTTATGCTGGGTGTTATTTAGACCCAGCTGAGTCTTACGGGTAAATTTGCAAAAGGGTGAGAGAGAGGAGGAGGCAGAAAAAGTGCCCAGTGCCCTACTTAGCAAATGCCTAAAACCATCCCCGCTGCTTTGCTTTGTCAGACACTGTTCTGTGAAACTGATTAAATAAAAATGTAACGTTAGGGCCAGAAATTGCCCAGTTCAATGTTAACATTGTGTAAACACTATCCAACTGACTAGATTTTAGCAGATCCAAGACTTGCCAGAAGCGTTTTATGCATTCCCTTTCTGCTGAAGCTAAAATGGCAACTCTAGTTCCCTTGCTGTCTCTCTGGGACTCATTAGCATGGCACCGTCGTCGCCGTTTCTGCTGGCAGTAGGCAGCCACAGGGGAGAAAAAGTGTCACACGTGCAGCTAGTGGCAACCTTCATGCAGGAACAAAACTATGAAGCAAAACTGCAGTGGAGGGGAAGGATCATGCTTAATAATATGCAAATCAATGTAGCATCTCACAAAGATTTGATTTGCGTTTTGAGGCAGCTGCTAAAAATGTTGTTTTAACTGCTCTTGGGAGTGTAAATATATCCAGCAGACACAGACTAGATAGAGGGTGATTACATTTTCTAATAACTTTAATTTTACAAGGTAGAACATTTGAAAGCTGCCGTGTCTTTCAACCTTGGACTGAATTTGTTGGGGAGATGTCCATGTAAGGGTAATTGTGTCATGTTAATACAGCAGAACCCTGCCAACTCATGCAAAAAATTGCACTAAGAAATGCCCTGCAGATTTGTCAGGACATGAGTAAGTTTTGCTATACATAATGAAATGTGAAATATAATTTTCAATGCACAAAGGACATGCTTTCTCCTTGCTTTTTATTGTTTCATCACAGGCAGCCCAATACTCTGTCGTGCTGCCTGGGCTCAATCATTATGCCATCAGGCTGTGTATCCTCTTCACTGAATCAAGTGCTTGCGTGCTAACATGAGACACTCAGTCAAGCCTAGTTGTTTTCACATTTGTAAGGACAAATAATTAGGGTCCTTTGCCTTCCTGTAACCAATTCCACACATTGTTAAGCTTGTGTAACTCAGATGGTTTTTATTGCCCGTGTCTCACAGAAAGCAGCACTGGACTTAATGCAGTTACTTCAACGTGACACAGCTGTAAGAAAGAGCAATATTATGTCCCAGTGCCTGTGAGAAGCAGAGGTGCTTCAGGAGGCAGAGACCTACATGAAGGCTGAGGCCCCAGTGCTAGCACAATGCTGTACTAGAACTCGGGGAAGAGTTGTTTATGTCCTGCTCCACTAAGTTATTGTTCAGGAGACAGCAAATGGGTATTTCTGTGGCTTGGATCTATTTTGTTTTCCTGTATTCAGATAATCTTCCTCCAGCTGCTATTTTGGTTTGAGTTTGACAGCGATGTGCAAATGGACTTATGGCTCATTACCCTCTTTAGAAGAGGCAATTCTCTTGCCTTTAGTTTTTCGGTTGGGCATTTGCAATAGCAATGCCGCTGTAATGAGCTAGGATTCCCTGCTCTGCAAACACAAAACTAAAAGGCAATCTTGGGCTCAGAGAATTTCCAGGCTTTAATTTATTGAGAGATATGTTGCTGATTACAGAAGTGTTGAAAGATTTGATTGTACTTTGGTACTACCCTTGACAAAATCTTAACTGTTAAAATGAGGCCGTGTTGAATCAGAAAAAGGCCTCCCAAAGGCTTTGCCATGCTTGAGCGACCTTTATGGCTGTAGGCCAGCAACCCATATCACTTGAGGCCTGCAGGGTTTGCTGTTTCCTTCTCCACCCACCCTCAGCTGCAGGGAGCAGTTGTGTGGAGCAGTGTGTCCAGCGGCGGGATTCGTGCTGCTCTCTCATTGATACGTGGTGCCTTCAGCACCTCTCCATCGTGTGAGGGTGGGAGATGTATCACTCTGAAACAATCTACTGCTTCCTCGGTGTTTGCTCAAACATTGAGTCTTTCTCTATATTACATGTCTTGCAGGGCACTGTTCCGAATTTGCCTGGTCTCATCTAGATTAAGGAACCTGTTACTAACAACTCTTCCCCTTCTGCCTTTTCCTCTCCTTCTCTGGGGTCTTCTTTTCATATGGTAAACCAGGGAACTCTTGGTGTCTGTTCTGAGCTCTTTGTCTCACAAAACCAGTCATGTTCTTGGATCCTCTAAGAAATTCTTTGGTTTTGCACCTTTCTCATTTTCAACATTTTTTTTTAAATCAGGATACCAGGGGATTATAGAAGATTCATCATCAGTCTCACAAAGTGCTGGAAGTAAATTTGCCTCCTTATTGGTTACTTTTTTATACGTCTAAGGATCGTTTTCTAGGTTATAGTCCCTTATTCTGTAGCTGTGCCTTGATAGACTTCTTGTTCCTAGATATATAACCACAAATTTAGCTTTAAATGGACCTGGTGAAAATGAATGGGTTTCCCTGAGATATCAAGGTTTATTAAAAATTAAAAAGATCTCAGCATCTAGCTCTGCTCCAGCTCCTCTGTGCAGGCTCTCCTTAACTGCCTTAAAATGTTTATTCCTACATCTTTAACATCCTCTTTAGTTACTCAAGGGTTGGAAGATGTTTAACTTCCCTACTGCCCTTTTCATATGTGGAATAGAAATATGTATTGAACAATTTTACCTCTTCTGCATATTGTTGAAAACTGTGCCAGCTGTATAGCTGCTGTGCTCCTGAGGTTCTTTTGCTCTGTTTAAATGCATTGTCCTCAGCCAGACCTTTTTCTCTGTCCTCTTTAGCTTTCCTAATAAATATTTAACCTTTTCTAGTTTTGTTTACAGTAATTCCTATCGATTTCCTCCTTTTCAGTCATTTTATATTGGCTTTTTGTTCGTAATTGCCTCCTTCACTTTGCACCAAATGAGAATGTGCTTTTAGCCAAACTTGATCCTTTTTTTTTTTTTTTTTTTTTAAATTGTGGTATTGTGGCTTTTGGTCATCTCATTGTTTTTATCCATAAGACGAGACAAGAATTAGTTCTACCTTTTTTTTTGGTAGATTTTTGGAAATTTTATGTTCTTGAACATAACACTGTGCTAAACACAGTCTCCTGACAGTATGAATCTACTCCTGCAATGGCAATTTTATATGTCAAAGAGACTATCACAGGGATAAAACTTCTTGTTTGGGGTGCTGAGTTATGAGACCTGTTGCTATGAGATGCTGAGAGCAGGCATGAAAGCAGCCTATGGTCCTAGATCTGCATCCAAAGCCAGTGCTGCACCAGTTACCATAAAATAATTTGCTCTTGCTGTGGCAGCAATTTTAGGTAGTATTTGGCAGCTCAAGCTGCCAGAATGATCTTACTCTTATTGCATGGGTGTCCAGTGAACTATGCAGCAAGCTGTAAGGCTAAAAATTCACTGTTTTGCAAGAATGTGTCAGTTCAAGTTTGCGGTTCCTTACTGAGTCACTTTGCCTTGTCATGACTCTGAATCATTGACACTTAATTGATGGAAACTTACTTTATGCAACAGATGTCAGGCCTTGTACAGGAACCTGGTAGGTGATCCTGGACTCCAAGTGGCTGACTGGGAAGGTTCTTCAAGTCAAACCGATCTATATAGAGACAGCTTTACTTCCTCCATACTGTACCTGGTCATGCACCGTAACAGATGCTTCAGTGGCTGAGCGAGGTCAGACTGAACACCACAATCATAATTTCTTGCAGCAGGCCCCTGGAAGTATCTCTTCAGCATCTTCTCTGGTATTTGAGAGGGCACCATGATTTTTCATGTGACAGAGGACATGCAGTAGCTCCTGAGATGTGAGCAAGGTCACTGTGCTGTGTTGCATGAGGTATAAAGCTACCCACAGGGGATCCTGAAGCACAAGCAGTCTGTGTGTGAGACTGATAAAAGCCAGCTCAGGCTTACAGAGAATTCACAATGTCTTTTTCAAAGCCTGGGTGAAGTCTTACTTCCACAGTACATTTCTTAGAGCCCCAGACTTGATGAGTGTTCTTGATTAAGGTCTGCCTCCACTGAGCTTCTCTTCTCCCCCTGAGCTATCGTGCAGCTGTAGCTGGATTGTCTTGTCTGTGCTGATACTGTTGTCTAATTTGTATGTGTGCAATATCTTTACCTGCTTTCTCCCCTCTCTCAAAATGCATGTCCCTAGATATCTAAACACATCTTACCAAGAGCGCTTGGCAAGCATAGAGCAGATTGACTGTGAGCCCCTCTGATGTTGAATTCAGCTGACAATCAGCTCCTAATGCCAGCAGCTATTCCTGTTTTGTATCGACTTCCTTCAATCTGATGTTGACAAGGTTGAGTTTAGAAACTTCTAACAAATCTTACTTTTTCATTAACAGACAGCCTGTTGGGTGACACTTCCTGTTTTATATATGCCAGTTGCCATTTTAATCAGCTCTGTCTTCTGTAAGCTTCATATTTGAATAGCTGGTAATGCCAGAGTGGTGAGTGCCCTAACAGCCAGCAGGTCTCTTTGCACATGCTGTTTGTCTCTTCATATTTTTTTTTGGAGATTAGTATTTGAATCCCATTTTCCAAGTGACCCTGACTGTTCTCTGCTCTTTGAGGAGGAAGGGATGAGGTAGCAGAGCAGGGGACATCAGGGGATGGATGGATGAGTGCATCATGAACAGGTTGCAGCTGATCCATAGAGCTGTGCTATTAAAGGGAAGCTTCTTCCATGTGGAGGAGTCCTGGTTCCAGATCCTATAATTCCAGTTTTCCTGTACTGCACACGCAGCATCCTTCACTAAATCCTCCGTTGGCTAAGGGCCACTGAAGTTTGCTAGGGACTCTAACTCAGCTAGGTGTCTTAAAGTTGTGTATCCTGCACAGTATGGAAATTAATTCCCTGGTGCATCAGCTTGGGATAATAGGATGAAGTAAGAGCCCTGCTTTATTGTGACTTGAATGTTGGCTTTTCTCATGTAATTATCACTGTAATCTCTAACCTAGTGCTGCAGGTATGGATTCAAATATGCTCTCATAGCAATTATATAGTAGAATGAATCAAATATGTATATAAGATCTATAAATATGATAATTTAAAATTATTTTGTGAAGATGAGTATGGAGACCTACAGTTTGAATCAAATCCCTTTTGAATCATTGCTAATCTTTCCCCTGCTGTCGGTAGCCTTTGGTTTGGCTTCTTAATGATTTATCTTCATTACTGAAAGTTATACAGAGTATGTCTTCCTGTGAATGGTTCAGGGCTGTCAAGGCCTGGTGGATGCTCTGTCTGAATGATGGTATTGAAATTAATGCCTGTTAGTGACGCAGTAAAGTGTGTGAGATTGTTCTTTCCGTCTTGCTGAGGGGCAGAGCCAGGGCCGTTTAAGGATGAAGGAAGGTGGAATGACTTTCCACAGGTTGGAAAGAGGATCTACAGAAGAGTGTTCTTGTCCAATATGCTTTGGGATTGATACATGGCATCAGCTGCAATGAAATGGCCTCTCATTAACACTAATCACACCTCTTACTTTTCATATTAGGTAATGAACATAGTTATGTACTGGAGAGTCTTCGCTCCCTTTTTCTGCTGTGACAGCATTAGATTGCTGTGATTTATACTCTTCATATAGGTAGTAATATGATTATTCAGTTAATCTATTATTCATTTCACTCATGATCTATTCTTTTCACATTCTTATTCTGTGAGTCAATTTCTCTTTCTGCTATTTTAATAGAAGTAGCATTTTAAATTGTGAGAACACCACATTAAACATGTATAAGATTTAATCTAATTTAAAATGCTTTCTTCTAGCAGGATATGCCTAATAAGCATAAAACCAATAATGTTCACAATGCTATGGCATATTAATATGACATATTGTGAAGGATGCAATTTTCAAATAAAGCTAAGCACTAATTAATGAATATGTAAAAAAACTTTCTTATCCCTTTTCCCAAAGCTGTACAATTGACACGGAGAAAGATCTTTTGGCAGAATAATATTGAATACAAGCTGCCTTGAAGTTTACAAACATTATTTCTTGCTGTCTAATGTGATATCTTTAAAGAAAATAAGTGATATATCACAGTATTAATGTTATATGGGCAGTGAGGTATACATGATAATTAATCTGCACTTGTTTTAGTGCTGGATGTAGGTGTGTGACCCACTCATTGAAATGGACTATCGGTTTCTTATCTGCATTTTTCTGTAGAGATCGTGAGTCTGTTCCAGCCTCCAGTGGCACAGCCTGGCTGTTGCTTCTTATGCTTGTGTGTTTAGAGACTTTTGGTGGAGTTTAATTATCTAGGCAATAACTGTTTTTGATAATAATTTGTCAGAAAAAGTAAGTGAAAATTTGTTGAAACAAATTCAGCCTTCTACCTGACACCTAAGAACTGAGTAATTTTGCTGTGTTTTTATGTGAAACATTTTTGTTTCTTGCTTTGAGATCATGCTAAAATTTAGAAAGCCAGGTCACTGCACTTATGTGAAAATGTAAACCCTGCCTAGATGCAAAAAGAATATTTTACTATCATTTGCAAAAACACTCAGTCTAACTAAACCAAAATTATTTTGTTTGTTTGATTGTTTGTTTCATTGACTGTTTTCATGACCCCTTTTAATGTTCAAATTTTGACCATGCAAGTAGCCCCACTGTGAGGATACAGAAAACAGTAAAACTCTGATCTGACAAAGTTATGCACAACCTTAGGGATTATTATGGCTGTGCTGGCTCCTGTGTAGCCCACAGGAGTCTGTTTTTCTTTTCTGTACAGAGCAAGACAGAGGGTAAAAAGGCAGCAGAGCCTGGTCCCATACTATGAGGATGGGTTGTGGTCAGGGCAAGAGCACCACGGTGCAGATTTGGAAGCCTTCCCAGCTCTGTCATCTTGGACAAAGCCAGTGGAAGGTGCTTTGCAATCCCCAGTGGGAAAAATCCCATAATTAATCATGTCTCTGTGTCTCTGCAGTTCCTGAATCTTCCTTTTAAATCTCATATTCTTTATTATTGCATCAGTTTAATTAGAGATTTTCAGCAGAGGCTGACCTGCAACAGGAGGTCTAATTGTGCTTTCGGTTTCCGGGATTGCTCATTCCCAGCAGGTAACTCCAGGCGCATATGGTGGAATTAGCCATTTGCTCACACTGCTGACCTTCTCCGTGTGCACAGTCTCGGCGGCTGCGAGCTGCTGCACTCCCACACTTTCAGAAGGGTGAGTCTGAAGTGATGAAAAAGGAGACTTGGACAGTCAGATGAAGATCACCGAGACAGTTTGCTGTAAGCTGTGCCTCAAATGATGTAGAAAAATGACTAATGCTGCAAGTTCCAGAATACAAACTTCTGATATCATGAGTGCTTAAAAAAACCCCAACTTTCTGACAACAGATCAGAAGGATGTTGGTTCTGAGTGTAGTTTGGTTTCAGCAGTGTTTTTCCTTAAGCGTGTTTAAGTTCTTGCTAAGGTCAGAGCTTTGCTGAATATTTTTATTTATTGTTTGTATCTTGCTAGCTGCTAGGTACTCTTGTTGTAGTCCAGGATCTATTGTGCTGGTGGTGTTTGAACATAAGAGAAAAATGAGACTGCTTTGTATTTGTGGAATGTATTAGGAGTGTACTTAACTCTACATATCTCTGCCCTGAATCTTGCACGAAGTAAACTTTTATGGGAAAACAACATTTCAAAACCAATATTTGAGAGTGAGTGTAGATGTATGACAATTTTTTTAAACTGAGGATGTGCAACTCCCCTTTGTAATTCCATGTCTTAGGAGCAGCTTAGAGCAGCTGTAATACAGGGGTTCAAGAAACCCAGACTTAGATGCTGGGACTTCAGCAATGGTTCTTGGTATGCTGGAGAGTCAGATCAGTAAACTATCATCATCATTCTTGCAGACATACAAAATTAAAGGAATCGCCACCCTTAGAACTAGGAAGTAATTTTTCATATGTATTCCACAAGTATTGAGAGGCTCTGTGGATCCCTCTGATGCCCACTCCACTGTTGCTCTAACCATGCAAACCCAGTGAATTTAGTTAAAAAAGACGTCAGGTAGATAGAACAGTTTTCTGTGTCTGCAGGTGAATGGCATAACTAGATCTCAGTCCTTCTGCCACTATGACTATGTTTCTATTTGCAATTACATCTGTGCTTCTGCAGCACCAGAAGACAAGGTGAGTGGCATGTCTCCACCCCGTGCTCCGCTTAGTAGCCTGCCCCCAAACCTGCCCAGAAACTTCCAGCAGTGAAAAAAGTCATTACCTTATTACATCACTTGGTTTTACAAAATACTGCCCTGTAGATGACACCTCACAGGCAATTAAAAGAGCTGTCTTTGATCTGTAAAGATTTTCCTGTTTAGGATCCTGGATGCCTCAGCACTGATATATCTCAAGCTGACAGTCAGCGTCATTGGCTGTTTGGGAAGCTTAGGCCCTGGGCAAACAAAGATGCAGCATTTTTATTTTTTTTTCCATGTCTACTTCTCTTCACATCCATCCATCTTAATAGAGATGTTATTTCTAGCCCTCATTGTTTTGTTTCTGCTTTTAGCAAATAAGAGAAACGTCTGTGGCAATTCTGGGAGGCTTTACAGAAAAAGGTTATTAATGGCTCCTACTTCTATGGGCATTTGGAAAAATCCATGAAATGAAGTTTGGTGTCTCAGTGAAACAAGTTATTACTATGGTAACAGCTGCTGAAATTTTACAGAAAATTTTATGTTGGCTTCAGTGGCCTGACCCTGACATGCTAAAAAGCTATTGAGGTGTTTTGTCATTTCACTCCTCCATGAGATTCCAGCCAGGCTTACTATATGTGCATGTACCAAGCAGGTGGAGGACTTGATCTCAAGGAATGACTTCTGCTCTCTCCTTTTCAAAAAGCTGCCTACAGTGTGCTTTTAGAGGTTTAACCTTTGGTGATGGTTAAGGTGGTGGGCTTTGTTCTAAGCCACAAGCACTTAGAAATATTTGATTTGAAACAACACCTAGCAAACTTCGGAATATTTCTGACAGTTTTGTTCCACTATTTGGGATCTTAGTCCTGCAGCAGCAGCACAGTATTTCAAGTAATTTTCTTTTGTGTAGCAATGGCTGGTTGGGGCTGTCTGGCTACTGCTAATTTAAGAAATGGATGAGGAATTTTGTGGAAAATGAAAAGTTACAAGTGGATTAGACAGTGGGAGGAAAAGTGGGTTTGTGTTTTCAAACACCCACTGAGCCCTGAAACTCTGGCATCAGAGATGTTTTTTGACAAATCCCAATTCTTATCCTATATAAATCAGTGGCAATTAGGAGCAAGTCCACTGAATTGAATGGGATTATCCGTGTAAATAGAGATGAGACCATATTTATGCCCCTGTGCAACCAGTCTTAGCAGGGAGAGGATCCTGAGCAAACCAAAAGGCTCAGGTTTGAATGCATTTTTAACTTTTTTTTTTTAAACTATCTTACCCGTCGTTCTTGCCTCTTTAAATCCAAAATAAAATATCACATGGAGCTCTTTCATAAATAATTTACTTTCTGCCTCACACCAGTCAGGGAGGCATAAAGCTTCCTGTGTGTACATGCTGCTTCTAGAGCTCAGCAGTAACTCGATATGAATTTAAAACAAAAAAATCTGAAGACTTTTATTTTTCTATGAGGATAGAAGAGGTTTAGGGACTCTGAAAGAGTCAATTCAGGCCCCACCACATCAAACACTGTCTGTGGTGTTTGAAAAGGCACCCTTCATTCATCCTGACCCCCCAGAGGGAAGAGGGACGATGTGGGGAGGACTGTCCTTGTGGTTAAGGAACTGGGTGGAACTCAGGGATTTTTGGCTCAAGTCTCTGCTCTAGGTGATGTTGGCTGGGTACAATACATCTCTTTGCTGAGATTTCTAGGCTACCGCCAAACAAGTTGGGAAGCAGAATGGTTGCATTGATATGTTACATCCAGGCAAAGATACTTGCTGCCCACTGGTGTTAGCTAATGCAATGGGTGTGTCTTATTTTCCCAAATGACCATGCAAAATTACTAAATTTCCATCCTTCACAGGGAGAATAATAAGCAAGCTGTGGAACTTGGAGCTGTTTTTCCAAATGTCCTGCACAACCTTGGGCAAATCACTTAGGCAGAAATTTAGTGAAGTATTAAAGAATTGCAGTCCTA
>JAAGNO010000575.1:0-27280 GCA_033439905.1 Ceryle rudis | reverse complement strand
TTTCCAAATGTCCTGCACAACCTTGGGCAAATCACTTAGGCAGAAATTTAGTGAAGTATTAAAGAATTGCAGTCCTATTGAGGGCTTATCTCTGGTTCATTTCAGTGGGATTTAGGCTTCCCCTTTCTGCTTAAGTACCTAAACCTCTTTGTGATCCATATAAATCTTAAAGATTCTCTTTGAGCCAGAGGGATCATAAAATGTCTTGTCTCATAGGGATGCTTTGAAGAGAAATTAAAAATTGTGAAAAAATAAAGTTTTGACTATGAGTCTATGTAGACATGATAGAGAGAATGGTCCTGCATTCCCTAAACCAAAATCTAGAGTACATGTGTGGCATGAATGTTGCAAAATTATTTCCAAGCTGGCAAGAACACCTAGTCTCCATGTTGCACAAAGATCATTCTATAATTTACAGCAAACCTTTGGAAAATATTTCTTTCACTTAAAACAAAAATACCAAAAAAAAAAAAATCTGCCTGTGGCATGGCATCTGTAATATGCTTAGCAAGCAGCATGAGCTCTTTATAATTCATCAAAAAGGCCACACAGATAACGAGACAAGGCTCCTCTCTATAGCTTAATATTTCTTCCCAGTACTACTTCAAAATGAAAAGTACTGAGATGACGGGCAAAGGGAGACTTGCTCCAGCACTGGGGCTATGGTCATCCCAGGAATGAACAGTGCGCAGAGCAGCACCTACCTCTGGGGGCACCATTTGTTGTGCTACTTCAGGGATGATCCAGTCCAAAGTACCAGCTGTAAACATCTGCCCATCTCTGGCACAGAATTTGGGCTAAAATGTCCAAGCTGAGGCTAAGAGACCTTCAAAAAGCTGTCAGAGCTCCCTTGGTAGCTATGCTGTTGCCCTCTGCCGCCACTGTGCCTTCAGAGGTGGCTGGGATGGGAGAGTTTTCTGGCTCTGGGCAGACCCAGAAAATACTGCTGGAAGAAGAGAGCTGGGGTTTGAGCTTATTTTGTTTCTAGATGACATGGTGAGCTAGGTTGAGCAGAGCTTGCCTGTGGCCCTGGGGAAAGAAAACGTCCATGGGAAATTATTCTTTTGCTTGGCACTATTTCCAGTGGGAATCAGTGAGGATTTCAAAGATGTTCTCCTGATGTGCTAATGCTTAGCTTAAAAAAGCCACAGAGATGAAAAGGCAGCCTCCTCTGGTGTGCGATGAGATGTGACAGGGTGAGCGGCTGCTGTTGCAATGAGCTGTAATGAGTTCCTATAAGGGGAGTCACAAGTGCTAAAAAGTTAAATGAAGAGAAATGTCTGTGTGCAGAGTGATTTCACCAATGCCATGCTGCTTGTACACATGGGGCATTCAGTCCTGCTCCTTTTCATGGCTGTGAAATTCCCTGGGGCTTTTGTGGGACCTCTAAGGTGACTGGAAGGAGAGGGAGAGAGGAACTGCCACACCAAATATGTTTGCTCTGCATGCCAGCCACCTCACTAGCTCACTGTTTGTTTTTTCCATTATTGTCTTTCAAATGTAAACTGCAGAGACTTTGATACTTTAACAGAAGAGGAGAGTTAGGTGGCTGTACTCTACTGAAAAGTGGTTAGGTTATTTCCTAGTCCTACAACAGTCTTCTCCAGTCTGCTGTAATGATAACTGAAGCTGTTGTGTAGAGAGAAGCGATTTTCCACCATGTTCATGAATTTGCTGGGGTTGTCAGGCTCTCTAATTATGCAAACTTTCAAAAGCACAACCCCATGTGTATTGTGGCTAACTTGTAGGTGTAAAGTGAGTGTTTATATCAATAAATACATGATGTATTTTTCCCTTTTCTCATGTTTGATTTCATGAATTTTTCTAGAAATTAGAAAGGAAGACTAGGAAATGGTGCTCACATCCATCTGGCTGTGGGATACAAAGTCAAAAGAAGAGTGTGTTGAAGGACAAAAGACACCAGTGAAGAGTGTGATGGGGTGGGAAGCACTTCAACCTGCTCTTGCTTGTCTGCATAAGCTCTGCATTTAATTGCAAACTAAAGAATGGGAGATGCAACATTAGAGAGAGGTGTGTGAAGAATTTGCTGACAGTTTCAAGCAGAAGTCTGCTTTCCCTTTCTGCTTCTTCAGTTCAGAGTATGCCCTGTGGTCTCAATAATGCACTGATTGAGCAGTGTGAGCTTCTGTCTAGTGGATGATAAATGATGCACTGTGACTAGGAGTGGTGCTACCTACATCTACTTCTGAAGTGGGGTAAGCAGCCAAGCTAACTCCATAGGCAGTGGAGATGTAGGAGTTATTGTGGCAATAACCTGTTGAGTCACTGCTTTTTATTGTATAATTATTTGTGTTCAGATCTGATGTCTAAATAATGTGCAATACTGAAACACTTCAGAAAAGGAAATAAATGTAGACAGCATTGCTCTGCATGGCAGAATGTTCCTGCTGAATAAAATCTATAGCTATTTCCCTTAAGCTCTAGTTAATAAGGTTCTAAAAATGATGGGTGAACCCCTTAGGGGCTGGCATCCAACTGCATTTCAGAAGAATAGCCTGAAGTTCAGACACTTCTCGAAAGCTCTTCTCATCCATTTGAATGTCACAAGTCTTCAAACCTGGGCTGAAACCCCTGTGAGGACACACTTCTCAGCAGTATTTCAACTTCTCAGGTTCCCACTGGAGAACAGATCTGCTAAGGCACACAAAACTCATGCCATCTCAAGCTTGAAAACAAAAGTTGGTGGTGCCCTGGAAATAGGTAGAGACTTGGGGTAGAGGAGCATCTTTGTGACCAGTTTCAAACAATGGAAAAATCTCATCTTTGTTTAATGTGTGGGAAGCCTCTAGGTAGTAAATAGGGGAGGGCTTTGCAACCTGTCTCTATTTACTCAGTGTTCATTTTGCTTTTGAAAGATCCTGTCTAGGGTAATATGGGTTAACATAACCCAGCCCACTGCCATTGTCTTAATGCAAGGACAAAACACACTCCCATGTTTGAACTGCTGGGATTCCTCCTGCAGCTCAAATAGCACAGGCAGATCCTTTTACACAGAAAGCCCTATGGCTCAGTCCTTTTACATGGGCTGAGAAATGGGCAGATCTCTCTTCCAGGGCAGCAAATTGTAGCCAGCTCCCATCAGCACTACGTAGATGTGGCAAATGTATCCCTTCTGCATGATGTGACATGGTCACATACAGATCTAGGCTATGGCTTTCCGTAAGGCAGCACCCTTAGGCAGGTTTCTGTTACAGATACAGTTTCAGTAGCAACGTTCTAGTCTTAAGAGAAACTATCTTTTCCTTGTGAGAGAGCGAGCAACCTGCACAGAGACTAGCAACTCTAGATGTCTGGATTGTACCACTCAGCCCAAGATCTGGCAACCTGTCAAGGGTAGTCTTTCAGAATACATGTATATTTTTGCAAATAGATCATTAAGGACCTTAGCAGAAACCTGGTATAAATGGGAGATGCTTTCAATCAAAAGACAACATGCTGCTGATCCAGCTCATCATAGTACCTTGCCCCTGGGGAGGCAGCAGGTTGCAGTTCCTGGCTCACAAGAGGCCACAGATAAGGGAGCCAGAAAAAGGAATCACTGCTTCTTTCTGACACACATGCCTCTCAAGGTGATGTGGTTCCTCACTGTGGCCTAGCACCAGCCCAGCAGCTTGTTGCTCAAAATACCAGCTTTATCCTCTTTGCCAGCCCTGGTTTACCTTGCTGACTGCCAATTGCCTGTCATTTGAGTCCTTTGATATCAGTGTGAGTTCTAAAAATCTAATTTTGTCTGAACCACACAAGACTATTTAGAAATAGTGTGACTACAATGAAGTGTCAAATCTGTGAATGTTGTCTGTTTTTGAAGGAAAGTACGTATGAAGGACTGAGGAGGAAGTGTATGAAAATCTCTGACTTGGGTTTAAACAATGATGACTAAGGATTGTCTACACAGGAGTTTCCTGTGCAGAGAGGTAGGTTTTGAAATGAAGTACTTAGCTGCTATTTCCATCTCCAGTGTCTGGATCAATTTTGTACCTCCTACAAGTTTCTGAGGCAGTACTTCAGCCAAGTTAGCCAGGGACAAGAGACAGGGGCACCCAAGGTGACTACTTTTAATGGAGACTTTGCACAGAGTGTATAGAAAGCTGGAAATTCATATTCTTGCTTAGAGGTCTGTGTCATTTACAGTATTGCAGAAAAATCTCTGTGTTCCTTTGAATGTTAGAACAGAGATTGGGAGAATTAATCGGTGGTACTTATGGAGTAGTCAGAGATAGGTGGAACGTGCACTTTATCATATGCCCATAAATGTTTGGTTGCACATATATGTTTACTGTATGTCTGTAAAGTTTTGTGATCTATGAGTATCTTGTGTTACTTGTCCTGAATTATTGGCAGACCTGCACTGCTTCCAAATGCCTGACAAGATACAGCTCCTGTGGTGTTTTGGCAAGGTTTTTTAATAACAGAATTGTTACAAAAGTCACAACAAGGACAAAGAACTGCAAGGGTGTATTAAAGATAAGTGAAATTCTGTCAGTGATGTAGTCCTGGGTTACTTCATAAAGTCCATCTTGATAAGTAGGAACCTAGATGGACAACTTTCAAAAGCAGAGGTAGGATTGTTCCTAGCAGGACCCATCCTGCTTTGTTGGCTTTCAGTAGCAGCCAAGGCCTTGCTTGTTCTCTGAGCTTCTGAAAATGTGCAGGCACTATCGGCACAGCTTTGTGAGGAAAAACTAGAAATGCTGTGTTATGTGCATTTTCCTTTTAAGCTGCCTAAAATAAAGCTACTTATTTGTTTTCTTGTCAGATTGTCTGTGTGGCAGCTGTCTTCTAGGCTGTGACAGCCAACCTGGCATTAAATGCTTTAATTAAGGTGTTAGAGAGAGAAGAATAACATAAACTGAAGTTATTAGTGCTTTAGCTTTTGGGATGTTTTGTGGGTTTGCAGCCAAACTGACTTTAAGGCCTTGATATGTGAGAACTCTTGTTTTTCTCCCTCCCCTCAAGGTGTCTCTGACTCTTCCAGGGCACAAAAGCTCATCCTCTGCAAAGGGAAACCAGGGAGTAGTTTCAGTGTGGCTTCCTGGGTGTTGATGCACTCTTGAAGGCTTTTTGATTGCGATGTTATTTCCTCTCAGAACTGATGTGATTCCCTCTGTGCCACAATAAAACCACCTAACAATCTTTCTTCCCTTTCAAGAGAAAGGAAGCAATTTAAAAAAAAAATAAAAATATAGCCACATATATCTCCACCATTTCTAGGCTAAAAAATATATCACTTTTAAAATGTTGTGACTGTGGCTCTGCAGGCTCTTCCACATCCGAACAGTGTAACGTCATGCTCCAAAACTTCATGACTTGTGAGATTCAGTGCACGGCTCATAAGATATACATTCTGTTTTTTGAGAAGTTACAGTGCTGCATATCATTAGAAAGACAGAATACTTATTTGTCCTCTGATACTGAGCACTGATTAGTAGCTATGTCAAATCTGAATTAGCAATATTTTAAACTGTGGCATTCACCAGCAAATAAAAGGCGTATTAGATTATTTTAGAATGTTTTTATGGCTTCATGTGAGTAATTTGACAGATGGTACTAAGGCTCTTGGTTATAATGTTAAGGAATATAAAAAATTGTCTTGCTTAAAATAAGAAAGTAAATTCTCAAAATTCTACAACAGTTTTACAGATGTGTGGCACGTGTAGCCTAAAGAATTAAAAAGGAATCTGTAATGGTGTAGTCTGCATTAAAACCCCAAGTAAAATCTCTTGCAAGTAGCAGTGCTATTCCACGGGTCTGTATCCCTCTTGAAGACAGATGTGATTATGTACAGGCTGTGTTCACAGAGTTAGCGAAACAGATCCAGCTGCTGTAAAATCATGCTAACTTAGGGGTGTAAAGTAGGTGGAAATTTTCCAGATTTGTATTTAAAAAATACACACTCAAGAGTTTTGGAACTAAACAAGCCCCATCTGTTTTAAAAATTATACAGCACTAAGAACATGCCCCAGTATACATCAAAACTTGGGATGTTGTATAAGAAACAGAAAATTCTAGGGTAACAGCAAGATTTAAAAAAAAAAAAATAAAAAATTTACATCTCTTCTTGAAGCAGTTGGTTAAATGCACTTAGTGCCTAATCTACTGTTCCTAGTGCTGATCACGAGCTATTTTCAAATTTGGTTTTCTGATGGAAGTGTCTCATCACATTCTATGACTTAACCATATTAGCTGGTAGGTCCTGCTCAGCTAGGACGGGGGCTCACTCTGGCACCAGCCAACCCATGGCCCATCTGCTGCATAATATCTATCTTTAAAACAAAGATGCTTTGGCCCTAGATGTTTCTAAATGTGGTTATGGTTGGTGCTGCTGTATGGGAATAGTTGATGGTGTCTCAATAAGCTGACCAGGAGTAAACATGTCTGACCACCCTGATTGTCTTCAATGGTAAAACAGCAGGATTTGTGGAAGAGTGAAGATCAGTGCGTGTTGTTTACTTTGACTTCAGGATAGCTTTCAACAGTCTCCCAGAATACTCCTCTACCTAGTGTGGGATTTTACATTCTGGATGAACAGACAACTCTCAATTAAAAAATCAGTTAAAAACCTGATTGTCTCATCGACCCTGGTCACACTCAAAGATATGTAACAAGTGTTGTACTCTGGGGTCTGTCCTGGGACTTGCCCAGTTTATGACCTTTACTGGTGACCTGGAGCAGGTGATGGAGCATGCTTTTGTCAAGTTTGCAGGTGGCATCAAATTCCCAGTGCTACCTGTGTAGCTTGAAGGCAGACCTGCCATTCAGAGGGACCTTGAAAGTCCAGAAGGAACCATATGAATTGCAGTAAGGACAAATACAGTGTTTCATCTGGAAAGCAAAAGCTCTGTGACGATAAAGGCTCCAGAATACGGAGCCTGATGCTTAATTGGGGTATGTGGTGGGAGGGTGAGGCAGCAGGCATCCATAGACACAAGACAGGTTCAGACTGAGTATAAGGAAAACTGTTTTCCCCATGGGGACTCTCAGCAGTAGAGCAGGTTGCTCGCAAAGGCTGTGCAATTTCTGTCCTTGGAGGTTTTCAGGACCTGACTGGACAGAGCTCTGAGCCAGCTGGTCTGACCTCAGGCTGACACTCTGGGCAGCAAGTTGGACTAGAGACCTTCTGGTCTCCTCTCCAGCCTCATTTATCCTGTGACTCTGTGGTCCTGTAAGAGTTTAACATTTTTGGGTTGAACATTAGACTTGTGGGTGCTGTAAACCAGAGCTAACCACAGTGGAGTCATACCAACATGTATTAGCACAGGATTTGGTATTTCAATTCTCCCAAAGAGTCTGGGTTAGAACAGAGAGGTGCAGGTCTGTAAAATGGCAAACCTGCTGTACAGTTTTTGACTGAGTCTAACAGAGCTCCTCAGCTTTGTTTTCTTTCAAGTTTTTCTGCTGGCTGAAACATGGCAATATGTTACTGTTAATAAACAGCAGAACAGCAGCCACATATCTGGAGTTTGCAAGGGGACTTTGCATGTTCGTTGTACCCAGGAGACACTATACTGCCTGAATTACTGATGCTAAAGTTGCTGTTCTAGGGACAGAGGGAGGAAAACAGAAAGGTTGGCTTAAAGCTCATGTAAATGATTAGTAGCATGTAAACCAGGCTGTGAACTGACAGCACATGAGCTAGCGCCCTGAATTCCTTTGTGTGAAGCAGCTGACTTTACTCAGAAAGTGCAGTGGGGCCCTGGACAGATGCCCTTTCGCAGGTCCAGCTGATCCAACAGAAGATGCTATTGATCCAGATGCTCCTCAGTGTTTCTCTGCCAGAGGTTGTCGCCCGCTTCTGTGTGCTGGCAAGGGCATGTTGGTTCAGGCAGTGTCAGTAGAGCTGGCACAAAATGTCTCTGTGGTTGGTGTGAGCTGGCCCCAGGGGCTTGGCTGATGTGAAGTAGGGAATGCTCCCCTGGTTTGCTCAGTGGCAGATCTGGTGCAGGGACAGGGCCAGAGCTAGTGAGTGCTCCCATGACACAGCTGGACTGGGAGGAGGGCAGCCCTCTGAGGCTAATGGCATCTTGCCTGGAAGAGCATCTACCTGAAAAACCAGTGCAGAGGAACTAGTGAGCTGTGAATTCACCCCCCCCTCTTGCTTAAGCTTTCCCACTTAAGAGGTTGATTAGATTGGTGTGTGTCACTGCCAGTGAATGGTGGTACCCACCTTTTCTGAAATCTCCGTTAATGTTGTACACAGGCCTCCATTGTCTTTCTCCTTGGCTCTCAGGAGTATGGTTTACAGAAGCACAGATGTTACCTAGAAATTCCAAAACCTTAGAATAGCCTCCTACCTTTTATGCTTTTTGCTTCACTTTGATATTTCCCTGAAGGATAGTATGCCTTCCATCTCTTTCTGGACAGAAAGTTCCTTTGTCATGTCCTGATAGTGCCTATGTTTTTTTTTCTGGTGTGTGTGTTGTTGGTTGGTTGGTTGCTTGCTTTTTTATTTGGTTTTGTTTGCTTGTTGTTTTGGTTTTTTTTTTTTTTAATTTAAAAGCTTGCTTTAGAGTTGTTTCTTCTTGAATGACAGTCAGTCCCCAGGAATTATTTTGGTTTTACATAATTTGCACATCTGTGTTCTCTCTGTGGTGTGAAACTCAGCAGAATGTTGGTTGTTAAAGTTAACAACTGTATATCCATTGCCTTCCTGTTGCCACTGTGACACTCCCAAAATCATTGACAATTCATCATCTCCTAGCAGCAAAAGATAAGCAGTGCACAAGGGGTGCTCGTTTAGCATGTCTATTCAGTGTCCTCATTAAATCTTATGCCCTAATGTGTTCTTGACACTGGAGGCCAGTTTTGGTTCACCTGTCACTGCACTGTGGCCACCTCTGCAACAAGCATGGCAAGTTTTGATCAGGCTTCATTTGATCCAAACTAAGATCCCCAGGGAAGGGTAGGATCTGTTGATTATTTTTTGCAGACATTTGTTTGTCCTCTAATGACATGGGAGAATGGCCCTTTAAATCACAGTACTGTCAGTGGCTGCACATATCTGTGGATATGGGATCTGTAATCTCTCCTCTCAGACCTTGACATTGCTGTTTAATCTCTGCTATTTGTGACTACAGTTGGTTTTTTTTATAAGAGTCATGTAAACTCCACTGCAGGAAGGAATCACTGTACATTTCTCATTTGAATGGCTGTGGATATTGCAAATAAATGTAGATGTCACACACAGAGATATATATACATATAAAGAAAACACAGGGAGCTCTAGTGCTAACAGTAGCACATGCTCCTGAAAGCCAAATGGAGGCAGCATTTGAAAATGACACTGCTCCATCTCATGCACTAAGCGGTACAATAATGAAAAGTAGACATGCCTTCAAGTCCTAGTCAGCCCTGATGATAACACCCATGAGAGCCCAATATATGCTTCAAGGACAATACACCCAGAGAGATGTAATCATTCCCTATTAAAATGCTCATTGTTTTGGAGCTGAGGACTTTCTTTACTGATCAAAGAACTGCCTTTGATTAATCAGTTTTGAAATGAATGAAGCTCTAAGTTCTCATATTTTTGCTTTTCTTAGGGGACATATTTCAAAAGCCTTTTGATCTTTGGTGATAGGTGTTTAGTAAGAGGCAGGCACACTTTTACAAAAAGAACCATGGAAGTCTTGTTGTAAAGGGTGACATATATAAAGCCCTGATCAAAAAATATTCTGAACACATGTTCAGCACTCCCATTGACTTCAGTGGGCCTGTGCACATTCACAGGGTTGCTCTTGTGCTCGTTCTTCAGCAGGATCAAGAGTTTTAAAAGGTAAAATCAGGCTGCTGGTCTGTGGGGAAAAAAAGGGGTAACACCTACTGAAAGGTCAGGAAATATTTATGTGGCATCTTACACTAACAGAGTACAGGCGGCACAAACCTTTACAAATAGGCATCCTGCTGGTACCAATTGAAATGTAGGAGGCAGTTAGTGTCTCTCGATTCCAAGTGTCATTTGATCCCCAGGGAGACATTTAATGGATGGTATTTCCCTACTGAGAGTCCTGTCTTTTCTTTCTGTACTTCATTAGTAATAGTTGAGGGTCCTCCTGTTCATAAAAAATGTATGCACTGCTTATCTGATTTTTCTTATACTGGATTGTGAAAAAGGATGTAATTCCTAAGGAACTAAATGGAATACCTTTAATTACTCAGGGTCTTCCTGTCTGCTGGCAGGCTTTCCTCACTACTTATTACCAGGCTGAAGGGAAGGAAAGAATAAAACTGAGAAAAGATAATAAAACCAGAATAATGTAATGGCTATTTGCAAATCCACTTGCCTCGGGAAGTTCTTCCTTCTCCATCCAAGCTGTGTGGATCGGCCTGGATCAGTCCTAAGGATATGTCACAATGCAACTCCTATCTGAGGTGAGATACCTATGGGAGATGGATGCCGCACTCCTGCAGAGGTGGAGCTGAGATACAAAACACGCATCTTGCCAAGCGTGGATAACTTTATCTGTAAGTGAAATCTTGCAGTTCTTTGACAGGGTAGAGCATTACTAGCCTACTGCTGTTAGAGAGAGGAAAAAAAAATCACAAGAACTCAAAATACCACAAGTAGAGCTGTAGCTCAGCTGTAACAAAAACCCCAAGTCTTTCCCTGGTGGCTCAGGAGGACTATACTGACCATCTCTGTCCCCCAGGATCAGGGGCTGATGTTCATTTTCTGATACTGTCTTGGCTGATTGCTTCCCTATTTTCTCACAATGCTTTGCCTCAAGTTTACTTTCTTATAATGTTGATCAGCTTCACAATATAAAGATTATTTAGTAACAGAAGCACCATGTTTTAATGGTTTAATTAAATACAATAAAACATTTTAACATGCAAATATATATAGAGCCTCCCAGGAATAGCTCTGTGTGGTTGAAGTTCCATTCAGAAATGCAGATCTATCTACCTTTATGGCTGTAGCGTCCCTGCATGGGGCACTTGCCTGGAGTGGCAGAGAACATGCTGCACTGCCTGTCATAAGCCAGTCCTGTTTGTCCCTTGTGACCAATGAAAATGCTCTGGATTTATTGCAAGTGTGAATTGCAAATTAATTGCATGTGACAAAAAAATCCAATAGCAGGCTAAGAAATGATTTTTGCATTAGACACCAGATCTTCAGATGCAGGTGCTCCCTGTCGACTGTTTGATGTAGTGCTGAGAAGTGGGCTCTCCCACTGAAGTGAGGTTGCTTACCTTTCCACTGCCCTGAGGAGCTGCCCCTCCAAGTCTGCTCCTGTGTTTGCACTTCAGCACGTGTTTGAGTGCTTCGCCAAAGCAGAATCAAACTGGCCAGTTTCAATATTGTCTTGTTTTTATTAAATTGAGCATGTTGTGTTTTGTTACATAGCTTGGGGTAGTGAATGAAACCCATTAAACTTGAAGTTAATTACTATGGGAAGACTGTAATTTACCAAGATTGCCTGAATGAAAGTAAGGGTATTGCTAATTAGCAAGGGCATTTGGATTTTTTTAGATTATTTTTTCCTTTTTGATTTAATTCAAACTATTATAAGTACACTGCATCTAATGAAAGAATAGATTAAGGATACGCAACTGAAAAGACATTATAAATCTATGGCTTTTTTTTTTTCTTGCTATTAAGTATATGCTGTTAATCAGAACAAGAGAGCTTTTTATTGCTGTGGTCTGCTCTTGTTTTGTATCTAAACTGTAGCTGAAAAGATGCGTTATGTGACAGAGCCCTAATATATATTACCAAGGAGGACTGAGCTTATAGAGCTATTAAACCAGAACGTGCCTATTTGTTGCTGCTTCCGTTCCCTGTTTCTGAGACCTTCCAATGAAGCAGTGGGGATGTCCAGGCGATTTCTAGAAATGCTTACACTCAGCTGCATTTTATACTGTGAGTTGTTTACTTCTTAATTTTCCTTAAATTAAGTCATCGTAGGTTGAAACATCACAGTTACTCTCCTGTACAGAAAATGATATGGTTTTCATTCACAGGAATGGGCCTAGTCCCCCCAGTTTCTAATCACACAGCATGTGTCCCACTGATGTAATGGACTATGGGACAGGATGTTGTCATGTCAAGTGCATTGAATAAAGCACAGAAAGTTCTCTCCCAGGAGTGTTACTGCCTGCATGACTTGCTCTGTCTGTCCCTTCTGTTGCCTTCCAGTGAGGGATGCAGGGCTTGCCTGACGCAGGGCAGGCATTCCTCATGTAGTGATTGAAACTGAGTCATTCCTCATAGTTGCTTGGGGTGGCACCCAAAACTATGGTATTTGTATTGTGAATAATATGCATCTTTTATCGAATCTGGATGTGCATTTAGCTTACATGCCACAGCGAGGCGTGCGTAAAAATATTCACTGAAAGTCTTACCAGTGGCTCACGCCTGCCATCGTGGGAGTGTGAAGATAGTGGAAATATTCTTGTGCAGTGGGAGACACCTGCTGTGCACTTCACAAATCGCAGCTTCACGCTGCCCGTACTGTTCCTAGGCTCCTTTTTACAGCCATAGTAGGTAGGTGTGATATCTAAGTTGGTGTCTGTAAAAGGCAACCTGAATGTAGTGCTAACCTCCCTCCTTGGAATATACAAAGAACCAAGATTACATTACAAGGTCTGCATGGTTCCTTAATCTTTTTTTGTCTTGAATTTTATGCAGGAATCTACACCTGCCTCTGCTCCATATCTCTATACGGCTCCCCTTTGCTTCCTGTGAATGGTGATTTCCCTGCCTCCTAGGACTGCTGTGAGTAAATGCATTTGAAATTTATTTGGCTAGGGTAGGCTTTCACTAGTGCTCTAGGATAATTTGCTCTTGTAGTTGTGTCAGTCATCGTGTAACTATGCTATTTTGTGCAAAACCCACTATAGTGCTGTGACTGCTCTCCTTAGGCACACTGCTGTAGGAATTATGCATGCTGGTGATAAGCATATGCAGCTCTGAAAGAAGTTTCTGGAACTTCTGCATTCCCCGTGTTGGTGGGTTTAAACAATTTTGTGACAGCTGTAGGATTGCATTTCAGTTTCCACGGAAACTGGCACTGGCTCTTCAAAATCAAGGTGAAGTGTTGGCTGATTATCTAATAATAATGCTGAGCATTTAAATATGAAGTTCTTCACCTTCCTTTTGCTGAAACAACTTCCATCCCACAGCATCTGGCAAATGCAACAAAGGTCTTGTGAATTCATACTGTTGTCACAGCTTGGGTTCTGTAATCTACTGTCCAGAGATGAAAGACAGAATTCAGCCTTGACCCATTCAGCCACCAAGGCTTATGCTCTGCTATTAAGATAAAGGGCTAATTTGTCCCCACATCTACTGCACAAACTGGTACCATTGCTTATATGACAAATTACAGAATAAAAGAAGTTCTTATGCTTTACAAAGGTTTTTTTATACTATACCTGTCCAGAACATTTTTGTCCTCAAATGCATTTCCTTGTAAATAATTCCCATTGCATAAACTTCTTATCTGCTCACACTGTTGCTTATAACCTGAATTTAATCACTCTTTGGCTTTGCACTTACTCAACTCCTGTTTTGAATCAGTGAGTTTCATCGTTTTGCTGAACATTCCTTTTTCCAGGTCATTGATTTCTAAGGTTAACAAAACGAATCCTCCTGCTGATCCTTGTTACGTCCCACTAATCTTCTTGCTATATCCTGAACTGCTCAATTACCTTTTGTCTTCAGTTTCAGAGGCATTTATTGAACCCACAGATCAGTCTTCTGTGCAGGAAGCAGTTTCATATTAGATTCAAGAACATGTTCATGTGAATATTTGTCATACTTATACCTTAATTTGTTAAGGTTCTTTAAATTTTCTTGGTTAATTTGCTTCTTGACATGCCCTTCTAAGTGTACTTTCTCCACTACTTATTTTATGCAAGAGATATCTGTCTTTCTAACCTCTATTCTTTTCCATCTGCTCTTGAATAATATCATCCACTCTTTGATAGCGTTGACTTTCCACTTTGCAGCACTTTATCTTTTCTACCCTCCTGAATAATTTGATTCCTTGGCCATCCTTTGGTCATTTTAGGAAGAGAATAAGAGCCAATATCCTTCTGAAGGACATTTGTTCTGCTTTTCTCACTTTGAAATTGTGTCCTTCATATCACTAACTCCATGTCCCTCTTCTTTTTGACTGTGGGTTGATACCTACTTTAGCCAGGTTTGGCAAAATCAGTCGTACCTCGACTCAGACTTACCCAGGAGAGCATGAAGGCACATAACCAAAGCAGCAATGTTCATGGCCTAACACCCCATGATACCCTTTGAATCAGATGGATATTAATGGGTAATGTGGCAGTGCATAGGTCTTACTCCTTTGATGTGATCTTCCTCCAACTCAACTGACCCCTGTTTCACGTATCCATAACTGAGTCTGCTCTCTCCTATTTGTTGTCTTTGCTAGGAATGCAATATGGAGAAGAAAAAGCTTTTTACATGTTTGTTAGTGTGACAAGGGTTGTCTTGAGGTGTATTATAGCAGCAAGGGTCACACATCTGTCACAAATGTAATAGAAGAAGAAGGCCAAACTAAACTTCTGGCTGCAGAGAGCCACAATGCAGTCTGTCAAGGACCACTATCACTCTGAGTTGCATTTTTCAAATCAGAAATCTGTTATTTCCAGATCCCAAGGACTGTGTAGCCATTTACAGAACATACTGATGTTCCAGAAAAATGTCATGTACCTTTGGCAGTGGCTTAGATGGCTGGGATCTCAGGGAATAAGCAATAAAACTGAAGCTCTTGAGAGGAATAGCTTCCTTGCTAAGGGGAGGCACATTTTTAACAGCAATTGAATATGACTGAAAAGTTTGACACCAGGGTACTGAGGAGGAATACAAAGGACACCACTCCTAATCAAGAAGATTGATTACAAATACTATTTTTTTTTAGAAAAAAGGCTGAAGTTGTTCTGCCTTGGACAGTGCTTTTTGACAAAAAAAATGATTTTATGGGATCATTTGTTAGCTTAGATAATCCTATTCTATTTTTAATGTATCAAGTTAATTAACAAAGTCCTTCTGAGGTCATATAATTTCATTCACAGAGGAAATGAAGCTCTGGGCTTCTCCGAGGAAACGTCGAAGTTAAATGTGTGATATGAGCGTCCCCAAAACCTCATGTTAAATCCTCTTACATTCAGACAATTATATTCCAATCAGTGCATTTGAGAGATTATGTCATACTTGAAACACCCCAAGCCCACGATACCCATAGGCTTTAAATCAGAGGTGGGGAAGGTGTGTCACATTTGAAAAAAGACATGGCCACAAAGCTACTTTTGTTTAAAAGCCTCTGGGTATTCTGAAATGCCTCCTAGCAGGGGGTATGCCTGGCTGAGCTGAAAGCTGATAGTAGAAGATAGTCTGCAACAGACATGGAGTTTACAGTCTTGACATTGACTGTGAAGTTGAATTAAATGTGTTTTGCTGAGCAGCTTTGAGCTACTGGTTGTTGCATTTTTTTGGAAGACAAGCTCTGGTAACTAGCTGGGTAGTAATAAGAGAAAGAAAAGAAGAATGAACAGTCTGAATTAAAAAAACCCCAACACTTATACAGATCAGGGCAATCTACTACTTCACAATGTATTGGACATGCAAAGTCTTCCACAGCACATGCTGCAATCCCACCAAGCTACTGCTAGCAGCTAGCTCTCCGTGAGCAGGTCACCAGCCACTACAGTCCCTCAGAAGCCCATTAACTTAAAAAAGGCTCTTTCAAGATGGGAAGAAAAAAGACAAGGTAGTCTGGTTCATTGGAAGGGCCTTGGTCATTCTCAAACTGGACAAGATAGTTTAATAACTTTAGAATAAATACACATTCAATAGCATTTTTGCGTGACTTGTATTTCCAGTAATATTGTTGTAACATAAGAGAGAGAGATATGTTTGTCTTAAACATTTTCTTCTTTGAAACAGACAGCAAAAGGAACAGAGAAATTACAAGAGGTAGTGAGTTCAGCAAACCTGCACGTAAAACAATCTTTCATAAGAATAAAATGCTGCATTTACACCTGTAAATGTATATCCCATAAAATGTAAAAATTCAAAGCTACTTTTATTGTGTTTCAGGGCTTGCTCTTTTTTAGTTCAGAGAATGAAACGCTCAAATGTTGGACTTAAAAGTGATTAACCTCATTGCATTGCAAAACCAAACCATTCATGCAGCACTGGGCTTTTACCTTATCATAAGTGAGAAAGTTAAACTGGGCAGTTAGTGTAACCAAAGTGCAATTGTGTTTACACTGTGTACATTTTAACTGGCTTGTAAAAATAATGTAGAAGTTCATGACTCTCCCTGGCAGTTTCTTGAGATGACCGAAGAAAACACGATCTGCAACATATTTGGCCACAGCCTGGCTCTGAATGAGAAGACAGGTTTCTATCAGACAGTGGAGAAAAGTCAAAGTCAGCTACCTGGAAAAGGAACATCAAAGAGATAATTTTTAATTCGAGTCCTACTGGCACAACTGAGTCCAGCAAGAAACTTTACAGAAATGGCACTTGGTCCTCAACCAGTTTCAGTCAGAAACTTCAGGTAGACTTCTGATTTATACCTGCTGCACACTTTGCTCATAGCCAGTCTCTCTAGCGGTATAGTATTCATATTGTGGCATGATGTAAAGTCTGTCAGGTATTCCAAAGGGCCACAAAAGCTGCTTTTGATTTAGGAGCTCATGCTTATTTACAAATACAATAATGTATCAAATGAATGCTATACCAGAGATGGATGGGAGCTGGGCAGACAAAGTTCACATATTAGGGTCAGGTGACAATTTAGTGCCACTTCAGGTAACATACCCACCTTTATTTTTTATTATCCTGTATCGTCTCTCCCTATTCCTCTGCATTCTTTCATGTAACTACTCTGAGGTAGATCCTCTGGAAGGGATACTTCAATGCAAGCACTTGCTTGGGAATATTAACATGATAGCCGTGGCAACTTGAGTTATAGCTATAGTTCTCCACAACAAGCCAGAAGCATGCCTCTTTCTTAACGTGTTAGCCTACACTGTTTGATTTTTCCATGGAACAGATCAGAGATACCTGGAAAATGTTCCCTCCTGCTCTATTTGGGGATTAAAGAAGTGACGTGGCTGAAAGGTATCTACTATCCCAGCTCCAAGTAAGAGTAACTAAATACCTCCACAAGATCTTTTTGTTGCGTGTTACTTCGAAAGGTCATGTACAGCACCAGTACTAGCATCATTGAAACCAGAGTGATGCAGAGCAGGACAAAGAAAGCTGGCTGGATCCCTAGGAAAGAGCACAAGGGCACATTCCTGGAGTGATACAATACACTGAGAAGAGGCAACAGTGAGAATAAAATGATATTTTAGGAGAAGTTTTTGTATTTTTAGAACAAAGTACATGTATGTAATGGGGAATAAATTTTTGAACCTACATAATTCCAAGTCTTTCTGAAATATCAGAACTGGGAATGCAGGGCTGTGAAGCTGTAATGGTCTTTCCCTTTTTATCCCTCTTTTCCCTTGAACAGCCTAAAAAAACCCCCACTCAGCTATATATGTTAGCCTTAAGTTCCAAGGGTGTTTGAACCTCTGTGGTACATTAAGAGGACAGGAAGAAACATCATCTTCGCATCAGATAGCAGCCTCCAGCAAAGAGGATTTGCACACCTAGCCCTGAATGCACACCAGTGCCTTCTGGAGGAAGCTGCCCTGTCTGAGTACAAGTGCTGGCCCACGGTGAGGTGGTATAAACATTCTGTATCACAGCCTGGCTATCCTCTAGACAGGTCCTCTTCACTTGGCTACCTAACCACTTTCTCAGATGAGTCATGGACCCAAGTGGGGCATGTGTGAGCATACATGGGGGATCCAGCTGGGATTGCTGGCTGGAGGGGACAGAAACCTGTAATGAAATGGAGGCCTAGAAAAATCTACCCTTTAAAACACCATAACTAAAGCAAACAAAAAGAATTGAGAATACTTAATTAAGGAGGTGTTACAAACATATATGTTTTCCTAATTATTCTCTCTAGCTATGAGAGCTAGACTATTTAAACTGAAAAATATGTAATTTAAGTAACTCAGCCTTCCTAGGAAACTCATTAGCTTCAAGACACACTTGAGACTAAAGGTTCAGCAGGATGCAAGCTCAGAACAATTACAGGAGACACATTATAGGCTCTCCTTTCTCTTTCTCTTTCCTATGCTCTTAGGGATCTATACGAGTTTCCAGAAACCTCAAATGCAGGCTGGTTCATCACTAATTGTCCCTGACATGTTTGAGACCGTTGGTGCCCTGACAGGTGGGAATCTCTGTGCTGCTCAGACCAGCTGCTACTCACCTGTTGGCCACACTTTTATTTCGTGGTAGGTCTGCAGCATCATCACGCCTTTCTCCACTCTGACGCTGAGGCAATACTGTCCAGCATCACTGAAGGTATGGCTGAGATTGTAGCAGGAGCCATTAATCACCACCAGATGGCATTTTTCACCTTCAAGTGGAATGCACTCAGACTTTATAAGCCAGCACAATGCCAGGGGTGGACTGAAATGACAAGGGCAAAAAGTAAGAAAGAAAAAAGAATTAGGTGAAAACTTTACAAAAGTTTCAGCTAAGAGCTGATGAATCACTTGGTTAAAATAGCACCATAAATTTGAAAATAATACAAATATAGAAGTAATTAACTGCACAAGTGTTTCCTTTATAGCATTTGTCAATTGAAAAACTTCTTTGTGATGCTTCTATACAAGCAAGCCTTTCAGCTGAAAGGTGAATACCTGTGTGGGTCACAGACAGACCATTGACTGTAGAAAACCACGTAGTCCTTCTCCAATAAAGATAAAAGGAATCTTTTTTTTTTTTTCTTTTTCCCTGCACTTCAAAGGGAGTACAGGTTGTGTTTCCTTTGTTCTTCTCACACAGAAGAAATCACTGTCTTTGCTGCTGAAGCACAACCAAGACTTTTCTGATGAAAAACCCCCCACGATCAAAACTGAAAAGAATGTAAGATGAGCTCTGTACAATGATTAATCACTGGAAAAGGTAAATAAATTGCAAGGATCACGATACTTCCTCACAAGAACAAAAAGTTTTTTATTTGCTATCAAGCAGTCTAGGTGCAATCCCCTTTATGGCCATGTGTCTTCTCATCACGTCTAGTTAACGACTTTTATTTACATTTTCAGATCCTAGATCCAACTGATTCTGCTTGTACTCACCTTATGTACTACGGACTTTGATTCTGACAACAAACAGCTTTTCTTTACCCCATCTTATTAGTATTTTGTTCTTTATCTCTTTAGAATATTATCTGCTTAAAAAAAGCAGCATGTTTATGTGTTTAGCTCATTTCCTAGCTTTGTTTTTGATAATCCATCTCTCAAGCCTTTGTCATTGCTTCTCTGTCACAAACGCCTATTGTATCAGTCCCTGTCCTGTGGCTAGGAGGTTAGGTCTGGCAAAAGTCCATTCTAAAAACCAAGCCTGCTTCTAGGGATCTCAGGTTTGCCGCTAATGGTTTTTGGCTGTTCATATCTACTTGTATGCCATCTCAGGTTTCCACTCCCACCAGTGTTGCCATTCACTTTCTGAATGCAAAATGTTTCACGGAGGAGTATTCTACTTTTCTGTGAAGAGGCAGGTTCTTTCAGGCTCTTAGACTTCATGGTATTTCAAGTCAGGAAAAAGCAATATTCAATAATGTTTTGTTCAAAGGAAATGTCTTTTTTTTTTCTTTTTTTTTTTTAAGATACAGTTCTTTGGGGTGCAACTGACTATTTTAAGGAAACAACAGGGAAGAACACTTAAATAGACAATGCCATTGGGTAAAGAAGTTGTGTCTGCTACTTACGTGCCATTGATATGAAGAGATAAACTCAAGTTTTCCATTACATGGGTCTCTCTGGAGCCCACTACATTAATACTTTTAACAGCATCTGAGAGAAGAAAAAAAAAAAAAGGTCACACTCCACGCATAAACCTGAAATTCACTGTTTTTCCCCTGAAGGTTTGTTTTCATAGACTTTGCAGATTTTACCTCTGTCAGTCACAAAAATAATAATATTTGCCTCAAACCCGAAAGGGAAACCTACCTGAAGAGTAGTGGTAAGTATTCTGATTTTTTTTTTTTGTGATTTCTTTTTAATATATAATCAATTATTCTATTAACCCTTTACATTTTTACTTATATTTTTATTAACTCTTGAAGCTAATCAAATCAGTGAGACTTTCCTAATGCTGATTTTAACAAATTTAGTTTTTAGGGAAAGCTGGCATAAACAAACAAATCCTTCAAAAATAAATTTTATTGTAAGTTTTATGTGACTCTTTTACAAAAGACAGTAAAACTTCTAGTAAATGAAAAAGAAACAGGAGGTTTTATATATTTGCCCACATTTTTTTTTCTCTACCAGAGCAGCACAAAGTCCATTTTGCAGTGGAAACTTTTCACTGAATAATGTTGACCAGTTCTTCCATGTGAACGACTGCTGATGTTGTCTTGTCACATTAAAGCTAGATTTTATTTGTACATATATAGCAAGTTCTGAGTATGCAAAATGTTTATAATTACCTAACAGCTCCAGAGCAGTGGTAAAGTCACCGGTTTTCTGTACTGTTTCTCTTTCGTGTATGATGCTTCCCACTTGCTCCCACTCAGCTATGACTTTCAGATGCACTGTGCGATTCCCCGTGGTAGAGCAGTTATAGTAGACAAAGGGTTCCTTGGTAATCTGATAAACTCTGTATGCAATATTAAAAGATTTAGAATCAAAATTGCCTTTTAACAAGTGCTTGTATGACAAACCCCAATATATTTTCTTTATAGACAATGCTACAGTTGTGAGTCTAATTCTACTTATGTCCATATCAATAAGGATTAATGTCTGTGGTGTTACTAATAGAACTACAATCAGTGTAAGACCCAGAGTATATTTATGCATTTTTAATCAAAGAAACTAAAGATTATGCTAAAAGAATTCACAAAATAGAATAGAAATAGTCCATAAATTATGAAAACTACCTTTATAGCAGGTGCACTATAAGCTAACTGAGGCATTGAGGTGGGGAAAGGGGAGAAAAAAGAAGAAAAAAAACATTAGTATTCAAAGACTAAAACTTACATTTCTCTTTGCGTACACTTATTTGTATTGGACATATATTTGTGCTCAGATGAGGAAAACAGCTGAATGTCTTTTTTGCTCCCTATTGCAGAGTGGCTTTACCCATGGTTTTACTTCTGATGGTTCTGAGCTATGTCTGGTTTTTTTCCCCTCTCCACGTTGTTATTAGGTAAGCTTTAGGTGTGTGTTTATGTGCAACTCCATATGATTTGAGAGACATGTCTGTATACAAAAGCTCCTCACCCAAGCAGTGGTATGAGGAGCTGGTCACAGTAACAGCTACTTACTGCCCAACCACAAGACAGTATACTACTTCCAGTTTCCTTAAGTGCAGAAATTATTCACATCCAACAACTACCACCTGCTAATGGAGGTCTGCAGGCATTATGATATTTTAAAATAACAATTTACAATGTTACTTTTTCCAGTGCATTCAGTTCAACTCAGTGCACACACAGTAACACACCTAAGCATATATTTGAACAAGAAATTTAGGTCTTTAAAACATCATGATTTTATGAGTACACAGTGACTTCTGTGCCAAAGTTTTCATGATTCACCTGGTTGACATGCTAAGTCATGGTCTGAGAAAGACGCGTGCCTTGTCCTGTGATTTAATCAGGATTTTTCTCTAGACAAGCATTTAAATCAGAGCCACCTTGAATATTTAGTAAAGCAAAAAAAGTAACCACACCTACCCATCTCCAAAATCCCAGTTGTAGACGAATGATGCTGACTTGAAGTAATGACTTGGGTCGTGAAGACAGAAAGAAAGCCGTGTCATGGCGCCCATGGAGGAGCTAGAACCATGTGTGATAAATCTGCTGTCTTCTATCTGAGCAATGGTAAGATTCCCTGTGATAAATTCTGCAGAATAATAAGGTGGGAAAAGAATGACAGCATATTTCACCTTCATAGGATGCTCTTTATGAGTATCAAAACATTATTTAAAATGTACTGCCTAAGTCTTTCTGTGTCCTAGTCCAAGTGTTTCAGTGTATTTTATATCTGTTACTCAATTTTGTATGTGTTAGTGAGGCAGAGAGATGAAATTACTTATTTAGGGTTATACAATGGGTAATGATAAAACTTCTAATAAAACTAAGAGAAATATTCCTAGACTGTTTGAGGTCAATATAACTGTTTATTGTTGATTTTAAAAAAGCTAGGATTGACATCAAGTGTCTAGGTCAAGGGTTTCAGAATGAAACCAGTATATACACCATTCATGTTTGGGGTGACAAGTTTTGTTTGTTTGTTTTGTAGGTTTTTTTATGTTGCTGTTTTTTAGTTTTAGCTACTTCCACAGAAATTAAATTTGACTACTATGAATAACAGATGTTCTATACATTGTGAATACAGAAAGGGTGAAATTTTGATGTTTGTGAGAGATGTTATGCTTGAGTTTATTTACAAGGACTGGCAAAGGCTGATCTACAAAAAACCTCTCTAATCTATGAATAAAGAGGTATTACGGTGAAACACTTATCAGCTCATTATATAATTAATGAGATATTATGTACCAGTAGCAGACTCTTACCTTTTAACAATTCATTAAATCTGGTGAACTGTTCTTTTATTATGAATAAGAATCACTGCTTCAGACTATGGCCTGTAATGCAGAACTAACTGGAGTTGTAATTTATATGAGTTATTGACAACAACCTTTGTGCCCTTGTTGAAGCCCCCTGTGGGTGCTCTTGCTTGTAGAAGGCAAAAAGGTACAGGGACATTTTACCTCTTATAGCTATAAAAAGCTTGTATCGCTTTTGCATCTGGCATGAAAATATGCAAAGCCAGAAAGGAGCAAGATATTCAGCAAGGCAACGGTTCTTAAGAGAGAAAAGATCTCATGTATACTTTTATAAAGACTTATCCAATAAGCTTGATGTATCTCAAAGAAAAATTTCAATACCTATTCCCCAAAATGTCAGCTATGCCCTATGGTTAGCTCTCTTGTCCTCATGCATGTCCTTACCTTTGGCTGGGAGCTGGGTCTGTTTACAAGTGTGTAAGTGTAGCACTGGGACATGAGGTTGGAGGGACGTAGTTACTAGTGTCTGAATGAAAGGGTTGTGTGAAGCTGTCAGGTGATATTTCATGTTAATCCCTGTATCAGAGATTAGGTTAACCATACCACAGCATTAGTCCATTTGTCCAAAAATGCATATTTATGGTTATGAATACTCCAACTGAGATGAAACTGCACTTGGTAACATTTGTTAATGCAGCCATGACTTTGCATCCAATTTCAGTATTTGGCCAGAACTTTAAAAGAAAGTGCAATTACTTTGTTGTGCTGATGGCCTAAGTTTTTGCTATGTCATGCAACAGGGAAAATCAGTAGATTGTCACTGCTGCTGGTCATCCTAATTTTAGGACTAGAAATTCTGGAAAGCAGCACAGGAAGTTTTAGGAGATCACTGAACAATGATGATGTATGAACTGCAGCTACTCGAGCATCTGGTTTCTAGTTTGGTTTCTGTAACGGACAGGCAGGAAAACATGGGCATGACCCCACTGGCTTCCTGCATGTAGGTAGACTACAGCATGGCCCAGTTTGTACAATGCCATCCAAACCCATCTTTGATCAAAGGACTACACAAACCAAACTCTTTAGACAGAAGCCATATTTATACCTTCCATTTTCCTGATGCTAGCAAAGGCAGCAAGCATCCTGATGTATACTGAGTTCCTGAAGGCATAGAGATTGTAAAGCCATTTTACCTGTAATCTGAAGCATGGTGACATTTCTAGCAACTGGCCGACATAACCAACAGTTCCTATGAGTCACCCAGACAGATACAGGAAAAGTCCCAGGAAATTCACTGGTCACATTAATTACGGAGTTAAGTTGCTGCTCAGATTTCTCTATCAGAATCAGAGGAGCATAAATCCAGTTAAAGTGATACAAATTTGATGTGACGTTGTCATTCTTCATACTTAGACTGGCATGAATAGTAGCGTGAGCTCCCGTTGTGATGGGACCATTGTTGGTTATTTCCAGATCATACTCCTCTGTGTAAATCAGAAGAAAAAAAAAAAAGCCCACAAACCTTGTTATATTGCATTTTAAAATTTTGTTTATTTATTTAAGCATCCTAACTAGTCAGCTGTAGGTATGTGACTCACAATGACACTCATCCCAGCAAAGACTTTACTACTTTTTTTTTTTTTACCATTTAAAAACCTGTAATAGAAACTGTTGCATGTTCAAACAAGTGGCATTAAACATGTTAGACGAAGTCTTAGAAATGTTTATAGTAGAAAGGAGCTTCAGAACAGAACACAAAAACTTTGCTGAGGTTTTATAGGCAGAGCTGGGCACTAGATGTAGGTTCAGTGTCACTCGTAATCTAACATGGTCACTAAACTTCCCGTTACTGGAAGAAAGTCAAGCTCAGCTCTAATGTCTGTCCTAAAAAAAATGAACAAATGAACTTTCAATAGATTCCTTTGTTAGCTCTGTTGACCCACAAGTCTCTTCAACCTTCCTCCTAACTGACTAAAAACTATCAGTACCAGCTGCTTCTTCTCTGTGGTCCACCCACCACTGACTTCCTTTTCCAGGAAAGGACCAAAAATCCCAATGTAAATGAAACTTGTACCATGCCCTAGTGGCAGATCAGTTGCCATGCAGAGGAACCTGGATGAGCTTGAGAAGTGAGCCCTTGTGAGCTTCATGAAGTTCAACAAGACCAAGTGCAAGGTTCTGCACCTGGATTGGGGCCACCTGGTATCAATTACAGTCTGGGGAATGAAGGGACTGAGAGCAGCCCTGCAGAGAAGAACTTGGGGGTACTGGTGGGTACTGGGGGTACTGGACATGAGCCAGAAATGCGTGCTATCAGCCCCGAAGGCTCAACTGTATCCTGGACTGCATCAAAAGCAGCACAGGGAGCAGGTCCAAGGAGGTGATTTTTTTGACAGTGAGAGTGGTGAAACAGTGGACCAGGTTGCCCAGAGAGGTGGTCAATGCCCCATCCCTGGAAACATTCAAGGTCAGGTTGGATGGGGCTCTGAGCAACCTGCTCTAGTTGCAGATGTCCCTGCTCACCACAGGGGGGTTGGACTAGATGACCTTTAGAGGTCCTTTTCAACCCCAAACATTCTATGGTTCTATGGCACAGCAAGGCATGAGAAGCGCAGGACCTGTGATACTGAACCACCCCTGCTGCCCTGGATTGCTTACTCTTACTTTCTCTACCATGTTTACACAGGTTAGTTACTTCAGCTCTTTTATAACTACTGCAATGGGCAAAGTATGAGTGAGGTTGGGTTTTATGAAAAGGAAACTTTTTTTTTTTTCCTAAAAAGTAGCAATGCAACAAGATTAAATGACCTGTATGTGTTAAAAACAAACAGCCAAACAAAAGGAAAGGCAACAACCATTCAAAGTTGTGAATTGGGGCAGAGCTGGGAACATGATCTGGTTGTATGCCTCCAACATGGACCATGTTCCCTCCCTGTATCAGTGCTCTGCCTGGCCATCCTCTCACTGGTGAGCAATGGGGCAATGCTGGGCAGAGCTGTTGGGGTTCTCATGCTGGTGACTTTCCTTCTCTCTTTTAGCAGCCACCAGATTGCTAACAGAGACTTGAATCTTTGAGCTTCCAAAGCTGCATTTCTCAGTAATCCATGACCTGTAATGTGGAGGGAGCACTGAGGTCAGCTAACCGCTGTGTTGCCTTTCCTGCATCAGCTTAGGCTGGGGTGGAAGGAGAACCCAAAGCATCTATTTAGTGCCCACATTTTATTTCACAGATTGCAGGTGCTGAGAAAATCTGGAAGCAAAAAGACTGTAAGAAATAATTGTAACAATACCGCGTGAGCAAGGATTCCACTGTTCCCACTTCAAAACACAAGGAATGGCCCTGAGTTCAGATTTTTGAGTTAATAGAGAAGTGCTTTTGAGTCAATGAAATCTGGCACAAAGAGGTTTCAGGTCTCTAGAACATTCATGTTACCCTCTGATTTGTTTCAGCAGAACTTGGGAAAAAGATAGGCAGCTACCTCATTCTTATCTAGCACTTGTCCTTGGAGGTTATCTCGGTACTTTACAAAACAGGGCAGTATTGAAGCCCAATAGCTGCAGCAGTTGGAGATTAAGCAGCTAACCCAAGGTCACCCAGTGAGTCACCAGTGAAGCAAGACATTTCATCCAATTCAGTGATTTCTTCTACCTTTCCGACCCCTCTTTGCAGAATGGAGCACAGCGAGGTTATCAAAGCAGAAGACAGAGGCTGCCTCCAGTGCTGGGTCAGTGCAGGAAGCAGAAGTGCAGCTTTTGAGTTATGAAGTGCAAAGCAGAAACCTGTCTCCCCGGGGTGCCCCAGCTTCCCGGCGAGCACTAAAGTCGCAGCGCCGGAGAACGAAGTCCGGGGTGACGAGAGAGTGCCCGGAGCTGCCTCCATCCCCTGTCATGATAAGCAACCCCGTGCAAGGAACCACCACTAGCCCACAAGTAAAGCAGCTCACGCTTGAGGTCAGCCCCCCCCCCCGCCGCCTCCCCCCTCGCCCGCTCCTGGGAGCGATGACCGTGCAGACCGGCAGCCCCTTACCTGCCGCCGAGGCGGCGCGGCCGAGCAGCAGCAGCAGCAGCAGCACCAGGCAGGTCAGCCGCAGCATGCTCGGGACGGCAGGGGCCATGGGCAGGCACCGCCGGGCCGGGTCTCGCCGCGCTTGGGTCGGGCGCTGCCCCCGAGGCCACCCGCGGTACTGCGGCACTTCTGTCCGCGCCCCCGGGACGCTCCCCCGCGGCGGCGCCCAACCAGCCTCTCCCGGGGGCAGTTCCCGCCGGGTTGTGTTGCCAACGTAACGGGCTGCTGCAAACCAGCCCGGGATTAACAACAACAACACAACATTTATGAAAAGCACCGATGCTGCCCATCCGCGGAGAGGGTGTGCACAGCTCTCAGCGTTTGGGAAGGAGTTTCTGTTTTGTTTTGGTGGCTGATCCGGCAAAGAGAAAGGGTTTTCCAGGCTCCGGTAGCGTGAGGACGCCTCAGCCGCGGGCAGTCGGGCTGCGGCTCCCGGCCGCTCAGCGTAGCGGCTGACGGCTCCTCCTAAGGCGGCTGTCACGCTGAGTGTGCAACGGGAGCGTCGTGAGGGGGCTGCAAGAGCGGCTCCCGCAAACGCAATGCAGGGTACTTAAAGTACTTAATCGAAGCCCCTTCTTACTCTT
>JAAGNO010000574.1:41746-56009 GCA_033439905.1 Ceryle rudis | reverse complement strand
TCCACCCTCCTGTCAGGAGCTGTCAGAGCCAGAAGGGCTCCCCTGAGCCTCCTTCTCTCCAGGCTCCACAAGCCCAGCTCCCTCAGCTGCTCCTCACCAGACTCCTGCTCCAGTCCCTTCCCCAGCTCCGTTGCCCTTCTCTGGCCACGCTCCAGCCCCTCCAGGTCCTGCTGGGAGTGAGGGGCCCAACACTGACCCCAGGATTCAAGGTGAATACTTGAGGTGAATATGGTTGAATGTTTTATCTTCCTGTTGAAAAGCAGTTAAAATGTGGATGATGTACCGTGGTCTCTGTTTGGATTATGTCTCTATGTGTCACGTGCGTTGCAATGAGCAGATTAAGGATAAAACAACCACCGTAAAGCAAACTGTATCTGCAACAGTAGCAATAAAACTAAATCTGATTGCTACCATAACATGCCCTTGAATTAAACAACATCCTGGAGTACAGTGTGAGTTTCACAGGGGCTGTGGGGTATGTACACTGCGTGCACAGACTCCAGGGTTCCACAGACAAGAAGTTCATTCACGTCGACGCGTGGTTGGTGCGATGGCTGAAGACAGCTTGAGTGATGGAATGGCCTGTGGCATTTTACAGCTTGTGTGTGCTCCTTGAGATGAGTTATTGCTGTAGGGGAATGTTTATTCTATGCAGAGTTGTTGGCAATTCATTGGGTTGGTTTTTGGGGGTGTTTTTTGGCAGTTGATTTTAGATAACTTCTTAGTACAAAACTTCATTGAAGTACTCATCTAAGGAAGCAAAATAACAATTGGAATTTTTCATTTGTCCGCAATATGGAGCTGCCTTAGGGATCTCTTCTGAAAGCGTTCTGCTTTTTGCTGCCATGTCTAAAGTCACTCTGTCCTGTGTGAGGTCCCCAGTTTGTCAGTGTAACCACTGATCACTTGCCTAGTGACTGAAGGACTTGACTTTTTAGTTCGAGTTCATGAGCATCGTTTCACCAGCCCAGAGAGCAACTGAGTCATGGTCATCACTGTGACAGCAGCATCAGTCCAGGGTGACTTCAGGGGTGCTGCACCAGGTTGATTTATACCATCCCTCTTATCCTCATGGTTGCATTTGAAATATTGGTAGTAGCTGCATCATAAAGACCCATTTCACTTGAGATCTGCAGAAATTTGGACTGAGGGCTGCAGGTTGCTCCTGTGATACCTCTCTCTGTGGACAGAAGGGGTATCAGAGGAGCAAGGTTCTTAAGACCTTCCAAAGAATACATTACACAGTGGCAGGATTACACCAAAACCCTTTTTCTTTAGAGAGTGCAATTAAATGCTTAAAAACTAGAAGCCCAACTCTCTGATTTCACTGAAGTTCTCAGGGAGAGTCTGGAGGGTGGAGACCTGAGAAACTGGAAACCCCTTGTTTCTGGTTTGACCCGCTGTTCAAAACCCACCTTCTCTGAACTCTCATCTGGGAAATGTAAAGGTTAAAATATTCATTTCACATCTTTGCCATTTCACCTCCTGCCTCTGGCATCTTAGCAGAATTTTTCTGAATTAAAAATTGAAGCACGATTTCCGATCTGACTGCAATTCTTTATGTGCTTTACCTCTCTTTTTAAATCTTGAAATCCATACTCTGGAGACACCCAATGAAGATTTTGACACGTGGCTCTGTTTATGAACTACTTCAGGAAAGTAAAAATTGTCCTATTTATTACTTTTCCAAGAGAACTGCTTCTGTACCATGAATTTAAGGCATTTTGCTTACTGTACTTGCTGCTCTTCACTGAGTCAACATACAGAAGCTGTGGGTTTGGGGTTCTTTTTTATCTGTGAAAGCATTTTTCTTCCTCCTCTGGGATTTTGGACGTACATACGCGTTGCTGCTTTTGCCACATGATATAAATCATCCGTGTCAGGCAAATAATGGGATAATTCCTGTATGTACTTGTGTTCTGGAAAAGACAGTTTCATGTTTTCCAGTTGGCCTTTGTCTGTTTGACCTCACTGAGTTAGCTGTGAGCCCTTCCTAGAACTTTAGTGTACTAAGAGCTTCACTTCTTGCCAAAATTTAGCATCTCGTGACTGACCAGGCCCAGAAAAGCTCTAAAAACCCCACCACCTCCCTTTGGTTTTTGGTAGTCATAAGGCTGCAATCAGTAGTTAGCAGCATAGGATGCTTTGAATGAGTTTGATTGTCCCGGACTGACAGCTCTGTTCTTTCTAAGATCATGTCTTTAATAAATAATATCACCAAATTGTAGAAAGAGATTAAAAATTGTGGGAATTTCGCAATCAGTTTCACTTTTCATTAGGGATTTTTCTGTGCAAGCCCTGAAGTGTACAAGTATCTCCAAGCCTTTCTCAACAAGAGTGAAGAAACTTGTTTGTTTTAAAGAACTTGAAGTTTCTTAACATAATTGCTCAAGACTTAAGGTTTCAACATGATTATTTCGATCTTTTTTTTCCAACTCCTTTATTATCAGACCTGAGAACTGGTGACAGTGCTGTCACCTCTCTCATTCACAGTGGCTGCAGCGTAGCAGCTTCGTATTCATGGTGCCTTTCACCAGAATTATTGTGGTTGGAACCTTAGATAGCAACCGTTAGGCAATTTCTGAGAGCTAGTTATGGAGACTTTAGATAAAATACTTAATTTTCAGTCCCAGGATGTGGCAGAAATCGGCCTTGTCTCTGTCCTTTGCCTTCCTCCTCTTCTGTACCCCCACCCCCAGTTAAGCATGGGATGAGAACCGTGTGTAGATGCGGCACTTTGGGGCGTGGTTTAGTGCTCATGACAATGTTGGGTAGATGGTTGGACTTGATGATCTTGGAGGTTTTTTCCAACCATTAGGATTCTCTGAAGAGCAGGAGAGATGCTGTAAAACACAGTTCCTCAGAATTCCCTCTTAAAGCCAGGGGGTTTCAGTCTGGCTGAAGTTTTTATGCCACATCTGGCTAAGGCGGGGGGGAAGTTTTTGCTTTTACTCCTAGAAAAACTTTGGGCTTTTTTTGGGTTTCACCAGACACCTCTCCTGCTCATTTTCCAGCCCCCAGTAGGGAGTAGCTGAGGGGAAGTGCTTCCCTGTAGTCTGTTCCAAGCTGTAGCACTTGCTTAAGTTGTTTTTTGCATGTGAGGTAAAAAAATACACGTGGTGATGTAAAAGATGCATCAGTTTTGCTCTGTACCTCTGAACCCACCTGGGGAACAGGGACTTTCATTTTTGCTGTTTAAAAATAATGGGGGGGGGGAGAATTACAGACGTGGAATTGTGAAACGCCCAATGTCACGCGTGTACACACGTGCACCCGTGTACAAAAACACGCCTACCCCTTCCCCCGGCTGAAGGGTGGCAATGGGCAAGTGGCTACAGGCCGTAGGCTGGATTTGAAAGCTCTGGGTGTTCTCCAGCTCTGCCTGGTTTATGTTAAAACACTTTCGGTGGTCAGTTTAGTCACAGAGTTTCCTGGGGAAGGAGCTCTCGGATGTGGTTGTAGTAACACTGATTATTTACCCCCCTCTCCCATCGTGGGCCTGCTCCTGCAAATCTTTGCTTGTGGAGGTGGTTTGCACGTATGTGATGTGCAAAGCATGTTTGCTTTTCAAAAAGCTTTGTGGTGGCTGCTTGTCTACTGAACGCTGACAGGTTCGGTCATCTCTGTCGTACAAGGCTTTGGAAGGCCCTGCAGACCAGACTTGCAGTGGGAGTATCTACTTGTGCAGATCAGATCACCTTTATTTCGTCTCATTTATAGTCTGTTTCAACCTTGTTGTGCTTACTCCCTTGATCCAAGTCTAGAAGGGGGCTGGGTACCTGCAGGTGGTCACTTGAAGAAGATGGATCCCTATACGTGAGGTAAAATGGGGAACTATGGAGAAGAGAAGGCTCTGGGGAGACCTTCTGGTGGTCTTCAAGGATCTGAAGGGGACCTACAAGAGGGACTTGTTACAAGGGCTTTTAGTGACAGATGAGGGGTGATGGCTTCAAACTGGCAGAGGGGAGATTTAGATTAGAAATGAGGGAGAAGTTCTTCACTCTGAGGGTGGAGAGACACTGGCACAGGTTGCCCAGGGAAGCTGTGGCTGCTCCATCCCTGGATGTGTTCAAGGCCATGTTGGACGGGACTTGGAGTAACCTGACCTGCCCATGGCAGAGGGGTTGGAACGAGATGGTCTTCAGCGTCCCTTCCAACCCCAACCATTCTGTGATTCTGTGGCATTACGGGACAGATGGGTCTGTGGAAAGGAAGGTGTTGGGAGGAGATTGTCTGTCACCTCTGGACGGCCTTGTTTTGCAGTTTCATGAACTCTGGTTTTGCTCCCCCCAACCTCCTGTCCTTGCTGAGCAAGGGGTCCCGCTTGTTACTGGGGGCAGGAGCTGGTGCTCCACGCCAACAGAACTGCTCCTTTCAAAGCTAGGAGGTACAGTTCCTAATGAGCTTTCAGATCTATTTATGTCCTGCACCTCCAGATACGATGTGACCAGGCTACTGCCTTCAAGGCTTTCTCAGGGTACATTTGTTTTCCCCCCTCTCACGCGTATTATGAGGTTTTGTTTACTGCCTTTGCTCCGAGGAGCTTGGTTCCTTCTTACTGGTTCTCTCTAAATGCAAAATAAGAATTGCTGCTCAGTTCTCGATTTAGGCCATGCATTAAAAATACCACGAACACCTCTTTTTGGATGACATAAAGGTGAGAAATCTCCCTCTCTGCACTCTGAGGAAGAAAAGGTGCTTAGAAAATGTGAGACGGGATCGATGAGTCCCTTAAGCAAATTAAGCTTGCCACTGCCACAGTCTGCTTCCCCCAGTCACAATTATTGTTTCTGGGGATTTTCTTTCCCTTGTTCTTTCCCCTCCCCTGGAAATCCTACTGATGGGTCAGGTATTTAAGGCATTTTTTAAATTGTGACTTCGATTCTTATCAGTGTGGAGAGGAAAAAAAAAAAAAGTTAATATTGATTTAATGGAGGAGAACACAGAAGAAGTGAATAAGACACTAATAGCCTGTATCAATTTTCAGTTCTCTCGGGAATAATATCCTTGTTTCCAGCAAATGGAAAAGTAGAACGTGACTAAAACTGTCACTGACCTCCCACAGAATTTACTGGCTTTTGGAGCCGAGGGCAGAAAAGGCCGTTGTAAGTAACTCAGTGATTTTAATGCACTTTCCTTGAAAGTCAGGGGGTTTATGAGATGCCATATGCAGAAAGATAAAATGTATGTCTATATTCCTACCTTATATAGCTATAAAACCAAATCATATTATCTGGATTTGTCTTCCTTTTTTAACTACGGATGAACGCATTTCTCAGCAAGCTTTAGCAATCACCTATTACAGCTCCTAGGTGGTTTATACCCTTAAGGTCTCTTGCCAGCCTATAAAACAAACTTGTTTAAAAATCAAGGGACAAAAACCTTAGGGCGATTTCATTCTTGGACTATTCAAGTGGCTTTTCAGTGCGAATAGTTCCCAAATGGGCTGCTTCTGAAAAAAAAAAGTCCCTTTCCTACCATGAAGGGGAAGGTTGTGATTGAGCACGTTGATTGGCAACAGCCAAAGTTAAGTATCCTGTGTTTTGTCCGGTGGTAGACAGCGAAAGAAAGGATGCTTTGTTCTTGTGGCAAAGCCACTTTTCTTTTGAAATAAATAAATAAACCTCCCCCAGCTCCTTTAATTTAACTGCCTCTTTGTTTCTGCCCGAAGCCACCAAGAGGCTGGCTCCTCTTCCAGAGCCATCTCCATTGTTTGGACTCTGTAAATATTCACACAGTTGTGCTGTTACTTTCACAAGGAACCGGGGCCGCATGAGCAGGAAGATCACTTTGCTGGTGTTCTCCTCAGGAGCCAGAACTGTTGCCTGATGGTTGGTGGTGCAATGCCATCTAGTGTGCAAAGGGCTCTCGGGCTTCGCTGCCGCTGGAATTCACGGCAGAGGAGGGGCTGCTCCTTCCACCTATTCCCAGGTTACTCCAAAGAGCTGCATTTTTTGGCGGAGATGGCGGCAGTAAAATTTCAGCGTCGTGAATTTCCAGTTTCCAAAATTCTCAGTTTGGGAGTGAGGATGGGCTGGGGAAGGGGAAAGGATGGTGATAATTTGCCCAGCCCGAGGAGTTTTCTGTGGTTGTGGGCTGATGAACATCCTTTACGTGCATCACAAAGGAGTTTCTGGAGTTGAGAGCATGTCCAGTGGTGTTTGTAGCCGCTCTGTTGTCGCTGTTGAGCTTTCATGGCTTCTGACATGCAGATGAATCCGCGCGGAGTTCAGATCCCTAACCTTACCAGACCCAGGGCTGTTTGAACTGGACTTTGCTGTTCTTTGCACCCGTTGCTGATTAGATTCGCTGCAGGAGAAAGTTCACTTCCTCGCCGGTGCTCTCTTCACTGGCACTTGGATCTCTTGCCTGACGCTTAAATTCTGCACGTGGAAGAATAGAGATTTTTCTATCAGTAGAATCCATCCCTCTCTTGTGCTGAAAAGTGTGTCAAATTTCCAAACAGAAGCAATATTTCCAATATTACAACCAAATAGAACTGATATTTCCAAATATTAGCCAAACAGAACTGGTATCTCCAATATTAGAGGCAAAGAGAACCAATGTTTCCAAATATTAACCAAATAGAACTAATATTTCCAATATTATAACCAAGCAGAACCGATATTTCCAAATATCAACCAAATAGAACCGATATTTCCAATATTAGAACCAAATGGAATCAATATTTCCAATATTATAACCAAACAGAACCTGTATTTCCAAATATTAATCAAATATCACCGATATTTCCAACATTACAACAAAACAGAACCAATATTTCCAATATTAAAACCGAATAGAATCTATATTTCAAATATTAACCAAAGGGAACCAATATTTCCAACATTATAACCAAACAGAATCAGTATTTCCAATATAGTAACCAAACAGAACTGTTATTTCCAAATATCAACCAGATAGAACTGATTATTATTATTGTTCAAACAATATTAGAACCAAATAGAATCGATATTTCCAATATTAGAACCGAACCGAACCAAACCAACCCAACATTTCCAAGGAGAACCCCCCAGGTTTGGTTGCAGACTCCTTTCCTTTGCCAACACCAGTTTTTGGTGACATCCAAACTGTTTCATTCTCCCTGGTGCCAGGAGAGGGGCTGCGTCTCTCCCCGGGCCAGGCAGCCACTGGACCCCAGCGTGGCACGGGCTGCCCTCGAGGATTGATTTCTGAACAATCCCAGTGTGGTTTCAGTTCATTGTGAGATCAGATTTTAATCGGGTGTGCGGTGGAAGCAGAGGTAATGCCAGATGCCTTTATTTACCTGTGTTAATCAACACGGACCCAAACAACAACAGATGAAACCGGAGCCGCTCGCAGAGCGGCTGGGAACTTTGACAACACTGCTGCTTTACAGATAGGTGGAAGGTCAGTAGCATTTAAATAAATTAAAGAGAGAAAAAAAAATGCTAAAGATGCCAGAATCCTCTCGGAACGCTGAAGTTACTGTAGTTCAGAAATACCCAGTGTGGCCTGGAAACCCATCGTTAGGTCGAACGAGCTTTGCTTTGACCGGTGACGTGGAAGATCTGTAACTGTTCCCGTTTCGAGGGCAGGCTGTGGTGTAACAAATAACAGAGAAGAGCAGGCGCGTGGCCTTTGTACGTCCAAGTGCCTGTTTCCAAACGCCTGGTGTTGTATTCACCAGGATCAATTAAATAGGGACTAAAGGTGGTTTCCTTCGGAGACAGACCGAGTTTTTCTTTTTGCCTGCTCCTGAAATGGCCAGGATCGCAGTTTTATGGGAGTTTATGTCAGAAGCAAAGGTTGGTTTGCATCACAATTTTATGGGAGTTTGTCGGAAGCAAAAGCTGGTTTGCGGTCAAAAAGATTTATTTATTCATTTATTAGTTAACTGTTTAATTCAGCTCAGTGAAGCGAAGGGGGAAGAAAGAATACCTGATGTTGATTGTGCTGTGGGGAGCAATAAAGAGTTTTGTTTCTTGCAAAACACGTTACGTCACTGCTGGGTAATTCTCCTGTTGGACAGAGCGATGTGATTTGGGTTCCTGGGAAACTTGCGTGCATTCAGATGGTGTTGCTTGGAGATGGGGTTTGTTGGAATGAGGAAGATGATTTCTCTAGGGAAGGGTTGAGGCAGCTTCACTGCTCCTTGGCTTTTGCTCTCTCTTGATGCACTGCAAGGCACTGCAGACACTCCCAGAGATCGGTCTGGTCGGGAACAGGAGGATTCAGCATAACAACCTATTCAAAGGAGCAGCAGATGGATCAAGGAGAGTTGACCCAAGCTGATCAAGCCTACGTGGTGTAGAGCTCTCCGCATCCTCATGCCTCCACATACCAGGCAGGTTGTAAAGGGCTGTTTGAACTTCAGAGTCCTTCTGGAGAGCTCTACAAGCCTAAGGTGGAGTTGAGTTTGTTTCAGCTCCCCAGTAAAAACACAGTATGTGAAATGCAGCTGCCGGGTTTTCTAAACCAGAAAATGGTTTCAGAGCTTGAAATTCAACCGGGCTCCCGATCAACGTGTGCAGACAAGAAGTGAATGCTGTTGTTTGTAAGGATGTGAGCGATGATTTAATAAAGTCAGTTGAGAGAACGGGCAAAACTGTAGCTGGTTGAAATGAATGTGATTTGGTTTGTTGAGGTAATAGGAACGTTTTTTGGTTATTTGCTGGTGTCTGTTCGCTCTCAGAAGGAAATACGCTATCTGGGAACAACAGGGGACAGAATTCTCATAGCTGAAAGAACAAAGAGAAACTTTTAAGGTGAGGAAGCTGATGAAGGAGGCTTTAGCAGTGTATGTTCCTATAGTGTGCTGTGCTCTGTTATACGTGTGTGAGGAGCAAGAACCGACCGATTGTCTTCATGGTCAGGTGAAGATGCTTTTCAGACATTGGGGGGGGGTGTTACGCTACCACGCAGCTCTCGCAAGGTGAAGGCACTGGCAGCAACCAGCACCTTCTGAGAACTGACTTAACTTTGTCATACAGCCTACAACTTCCCAGAGCTGGTCTGCAAATTTAAACTACAATTTGCCCAGGGAGCTCCTGAGCCAAATACTGTAATGAAGGCATGAGGGTCAGCTAAGAAGCTGTCAGATACTATTAACAATTCCCTTTTAACCTCTGAGTTCTGAAACGTGGATGTGAGAGTAGGGAGCTAACTGTGCTCCCTTCCCTTCGATGGTGAACTAAATGCCAGGCAAGGGTAGACTGGCTATAATTAGAACCACTCTCACGGGCAGTAATTTGCAAAATGCCTCTTTCTGAGTAGAAGTGACCAGCCCTTGATATTCTGGACTGGCATCAGTGCTGTGAAATTGCAGTACCTCTATTACATACTGTGGTGCTCTTTGGAACTAACAGTTCTTTGAATGGTTAGTTTGCCTTGCGCCCTTAAAATCAACCCCCAGATTTTGGGTGACCTCCTTGTTACTGGTTATCGATGCTGAAGGAGAAAATCCCAACGAGGGGTAACCCTCTGCAAAACTGGATTTCGGGGATGCCGAAGAACCGTCCGTTCCGTGGTCGCAGGACAGACCCCTCGGACAAGCGAGCGCCGTCAGGCTCTTGACTGGGAAGGTTTTTGTCGGCAAGCTTTCTATCATTGAAATAGTTGTTTCCTTCAGGGAATAGGCGCAGTGAACAGCGAGCTGTTGTGCCCGGCAGTTAGGGCGCTCACCCTGCAGTCAGCTGCACAGCACCGGCGACTGGAGGGCAATTTCAGGGAGCTTTAGCTCTGCGCAGCCCGACACCAGTGGAAAAAGGAAGGATGAGGAATCAGCTTCCCTCAAACCGTGCCGGGTTTCAGGCATGTGATGGCAGTTTGCTGTCATTTTGGTTTTGTTTTGGTTTTTTTTTTTTTTTCCCCTCTTTGAGCTGTAGCAGCAGATTTCTGCGCTGCGCCTGAACACAAGCCCTGCGTGCATTCCCTCCCTCTCTGTTTCTCTTGGCTCTTGTTAAACTCTCCAGCTTGTCTTGTGGGACCTTTCCAGTGAGAGAGCGAACGAGAGAGAAAAGGAACACCACTGCTTTCTCTCCAGTGCAAATTGAGCATGAAATGGGCAGCGTGGAAGCGGCGAGCGGGGCTACGGAGGCAGATCTTCGACGCTGTTCGTAGGCACGTTCATCTGAAGCAGCAGCGGCACCAGGAAGAGAGGAGAGCGAGGGAACCGAGTGCGAGGGGGGGGGTTAATTTGATTCTGCTATAGCCTGGAGTCCTTGCATTTTGGAGCTGATGCCTGGAAGGTTTTTCCAATTAGCTGCTGGGAAGCTACGGAGGGACCTGGAACTGTTAGGCCTTGGCTAAGGGATCCCACCCATGGAAAGAATAGATCATTGTAGCAGGGGTAAGTAGCTCACAGCCTTTCAGAGCTCCTCTATACGTTGATATAAGATCCTTTTTGTTTCCTGGCACGGTAGAATAGCGATGCTCAAATAAAAGCAGCTGGCAGAACGCCTTGAGGATGGCACCAAATGCTAATGTGGCACCGAAGAAAGATTCCGATTCCAGTTTAAACAGGCAGCGTTCCCTCTGCAGAGGGATCAGATGCAGTTTCAAGGCGAGGGGAGTTTATTGCATTTCTCTGCAGACCGCCTTACGTTGCAGATTTTAAATAGTGCAAACTGTGCCTCTCCTGCCAGACGTGAACCTGTGGCTTTTGAGAAGGTTTTGGGTTGTTTGTGGGGTTTTTGGTTTGTTTTTTTGCACCGAGGTAGCCACTCTGAAAACCATATTAATGAGGTATAAGGGATTAACTGCATTAATGCATTAATTTGCATCCCAGCGGTGGTTTCCTACCTCAACAGAAGTGACTGGCTGTTCAGACACATGTTTTTGAACTCTCAATGCATCTTCTACTACTTAAAAGACGTGAGGGGCCAGTAAAAAAAGGAGTGCGTTGCCTTTTATGGTGCCAGATGAGTTCCAAACTGTTGCTAATAATGCCTGGAAATGTTTCCTGTGTTATGAGGGTAGGTCTAGCAAAGATTTCCTTTAAAAATGAGGAGATTTTCTAATTGATTTCCTTTTCTTTGACCTTTTATGCATCTTTAACAATAATCCTTGGAATATAAAGTAACATCTGTTGATAAATGCAGATTGACACTGAATGCTTCTCTGGATCATTTCCTAAAGCTTTATTACGTGTTTCTTTTTGCTGCATGTATGTATGTGAAACATAGCTTTGGATGAATCTTTAATCGCGTGCAGGGACACATAATACTCAGCTGCCGTGCTGACAGGAACCGTAGGAGAATATGCAGCAGAAGGATAAATTGTACAAGAGTACATGCATTTTTTTTTTTCATTCATAGCCAGTAAATTATTAACGGGACCAAATCAGCATCTGGGCTTTCTAGGAATGACTTTGCCCACGTGCTTACCTCTGAAATCCCTGCCGCAGGCAGCTCAGTCCTAGTCCAAGCTCTCGGGGAGCGGGTGCGAAACATCGACAAGACCCCTGCGAAATCGTGATGGGAATTCCCAGTGCTCCTTCATTTGGCAGTGGTCAGTCACTGGAAGCTTTTAGGATGTGTCGTAACTTCTCCCTTTGTGCTGGCTCGGCTCTCCGTGGCTTTTGTGTAGGAGACTTGGACTTAAACCACTTCCTATTTCCTTTACTCCTTGCTTTTCATACGGCCCCCAAAGCCTTTTATCCCTCGTGCCCAGATTTGCATATGTGAATAAAGGGAATCTCTTCACATACTGGGTTTTGGGGTATTTTTTTTCCCCTCTGTTAGTTGCCTCAGGCTGAGTGACACCTTTCATTTGAGTTTTCTGTTACTCAGACAAGGAAGAGCTGGTGATTACAGTCCCCGCGTTACTCAAAAATCTGAGCTTCGTATTTGCCATAAGTTAAAGACTCGGAGAGGTTTTCTGTGTTGTGTTTCTGAGTCTGCGTGCGGCTGGGCAGTCAGAGCAGGGTAAGGAGGAGTGTTTGGACGAGCTGCTTTCAAACTGCGACGCTGTTTGCGCGGCGGTGCCTCTCGCACACAGAATTCAGCAGCTGGGACGTGGAAATTTAATTATTTGGAATCTGTTTGGTTGACTTGTGGCTTTTTTCTTACGCTGATTCCTTACAACGCACTTCTGTGAGTAACTGGGTTTTCTCTGCGGGGTTTTTTTTTTTTCCTTTCCTTTTTATCTTTTAATATTTTAAAAGCAGGAATGCACAGGGATTGTTTCACGGAAATTTGAACGCGGTAACTCGTGTACCTCAAGATGATTTGAATTCCCTTTTGCCTGCACTACACTCTCGGCTTTCTTTCCATTCCTTGTGAGCCCTGATGTCTGTACAACAAGCCACGAGGGCTACAGGCAATGCACTGATGCTGCCTTCCCTCCAGCGAGGTGGCCCGGGTACGCTTGACGGGGTGTCAGTGAAAATAGGGAGGCTGTGGAGCAAGACGTCGCCCACCCTCCTGTGCCTGTCAAAGCAGAATGTTCTCTTTTCTCCGAACAACAAAACAATCATTTAATCAACAACATGCCATAATAGAGGCTTTGTGTTTAGTGAAACCAGATGCGTTCTTGTCTCTGAGGCTGGGCTTTACCCTACAAGCTCTCCGTGGAACGGCCGTGGGTTTGATTTCCATCATAGGTGTGCTAACAAAACTCTTCTCCCTGTCGTGTTTTATCCCACGCTGTGTCTCCTGGTGGTCAGAAGGAACAGATGGAGTCAGTAACAGGTTCTGTTCATTTCTCTTCTGATTCTTACTCCCTGAAGCACGTGTAGCAGAGCACGTGGACGTTTACTCCTGTGCTTCAGGGCTGCTGGAGCCCTGGAGCCAGGTTAGTGTGGTGTGGGGTATGGCCGAATTTTAAAGCTCTCTTGAGGCTGAGCTTGCAGAAGGAACACGCTTGCCTGCGGCCATCCATACCCTGAGATTGGCTCTGGCAGTGACTTCCCAACTGTGGCTGCAGTTCCCGAGTGCAGGGACTTTCCACGTTGTCACCATGTGTAACTTATTACCCCGTTCTATGTCTGGCAAAGTACAGCCACCCGTGTCCATGGTAAACATTTGTAGAGAGCCACTGCTTAGTGTCACGTTTCATCCTTGTCTTCTGAAACCCCAGAGGCTGGAAGCAGCTGCCCCCATGAGAAAGGGAGAAGAAAATGAGCAAAAAACTGTTCAGGAAAGCAATCTGTGAAGCCAATCCGGGGGTAGTTCTCTATTGCTTCCTCATCTTCCCAAATTTTGTTACCAGTGAGATAGATTCTGCTTCGTAGAAAGGGGAGACAGGAAATCCAAGTTTCACCCAACTAAGGTGAAAAGCCACTTTCAGACCTAGTGGCTTCACTCTACAAAGCTCTCCCATTAATGTTTTAGGTCTAATTTATCTTAGGGCCATTATTTCTGTAGCCTGCAATACACGGAGCGAGGAAGCTTCTTACCGGTCAGTTCATACCAAGCTTCAAAGACAAACCCACCGAATTCCACCTAGAAAACCCAGAGGTGGCAAACGTGGCTTCTGGAGAGTTCTGGGATGTTACGTCCTCCTTGCCAATCACGGAGAGCCCGAGGCCCTGCTCTGCACGCAGCCACGGGGAAGGAGTGTTCGATAGTTTGTTTTTAATAACATCAGCTATTTTAACTTGATGAAAAACATTCTGTTTTCAGACCCTAAGAAGGTTTTTTTTTTTGCCTAATGGAGTCCCTGATGGCCACATCTCAGAAGTTTTTATGAATATTTCATTGCTTATGAAGATTGACCTTCTTACACATTTAGAAGAAATAAAAGGGTGACACCACATGAGAAAACATTTGCAACTTAATACAGGAAAATGTGGGAATAGTATCTCTGATACAACTCGCTGAGATTTGATGTCTCAACAAGCATCAGCATCAAATATACTTGGCTTAAGAATGAAAACAAACAAACTCCAGCAGCATATACATAAGCTGCCTGAGTTGGCAGCTCAACCGGGAAATCAGGGATGGAAAGTGAGATCTTTCCAAGCTGCGCATTTCTGACTAGAGCAAGAGTCAAATTCTGTCGAGTTTGCTCCTGGTTTCATCTTCAGAGAGGCACGAACTAGACCCCGCTGTGCTTCATGTCTGGGAGCAGCACTATAAATCAAGCTGGCATGGGTGGCGTGGCACAGGGATGCTTCCACCTCTCCAAAACTGCCTGTGACATTGGAATCACAGAATCACATGGGATGGTAGAGGTTGGAAGGAGCCTCTGGAGATCATCGCGTCCAACCCCCCTGCCCCAGCAGGGTCACCCAGGGCAGCCCACACAGCAACAGAGCCAGCTGGGGCTTGAAAGGCCC
>JAAGNO010000574.1:7967-19097 GCA_033439905.1 Ceryle rudis | reverse complement strand
GGTCTCCTCTCAGCCTCTTTGTCTCCAGACCAAACAACCCCAGCTCCCTCAGCCTCTCCTCATAAGACATTTTCTCCAGACTCTTCACCAGCTTCATTGCCCTTCTCTGAACTGGCTCCAGCACCTCGGTGTCTTTTTTATCCTGTGGCGCCCAAAACTGAACCCAGTGCTCAATACTGTGCCTGTATTGAACTGATATCTATTATTTCACAGCTAAGATCATTTACTGACAATTTAGCTGAAATTCAGTGCTACAATAAATGGAATCAGCTCGTACTTATAACGATTTTTACCAAGATCCAGGATAAAGGTTGCATTTGAATTTTAGATATTCAGCAAGAAGTGAATCTTTTAAATATTCATTGTGCTGCTTGGAAGAAAAACATTCATTAGTTCTGATCTGTTTTTCCCTTCTAAGCGATCATTTGGGACTTGCCTGTAGGTCCTGGCTGTGTTTACTCTTCTCATTCTCTTCTGTCCATCTCTGGTCAGTCTTTCGAGAGAACGGTGTTTGTGCTCCTGCTGTCCTCGCTCATCGCGTTGACACAGTCAGAGGCAGCGTGTCTCAACTCTCTGTTTCAGTCCGTTCTGCCTCATAGTTCTGGATAGCCGTAGTCTCACAATATCTCACATCCCATCTCACTCTTCACCTCATACGTGCAATTTGTCCCGTGTCTTTCACCACCAAGTAGCGTCTTGCTGGGTACCAAGGTGGCCTTGGCACGGTCATTTGTGTGAAGGTCTCTAAAGGTGGTTACTGCTGGGGAGCATCTGGTTTCAGTGGGGAAACAAGGAATAAAGTTTGCAGTGGGACTTAAGGGAAGAAACTGGGGAGAGTAAGGTATTGTTTCCCTTATTTTTTTATTGTTGTTTTCAAAACATTTTTAAAACTTCAGGGGTCATTCTCACCAGGTCCTCAGCCTTGCTTAGGACCAAGGAATGAATAACCCCAGCAGCTCTGCCCAACGTTTTAAATTCATGTGTCTTCCATGAATTTAATTTAGATTTAACAGGTAAATGTACTCTTAGGACATGCGACTAAAGACACATTAAAGAGCACTCGTTACTATTACAATGAATTTATTTTTTTAGGCATAAATAACAGTTTAATCTGGGTCAGCACGCCAAACACAAATAATCCACTGAAGTTCAGGAGGAGTGAAATTTAGGTCTGGATCGGGCAACAGACTCTGTTCTGACCTCTTGAAGAATCTGGGTACAGTGCTGAATAAATTAATTTGCACTGCAAAAATGCTCTGACTGAATTACAGTCGTTGTGGTAGAACTACCGCGATGGTACCAGGCTCTTAAGAGGTCACGCCTGGTTCAAACTGGTTAGTTGCTAATCCCTGGACCAAAAAGATGGTGGTTTGGGTTTGTGGGGGTTTTTTAATAAAAATCAGGAAGAATTAAGGTGCAGATAGAACGTACATCTGCAGTCGCCTGGGTTGAACAGGTTGAATCGTCTTAATCAGCGTTTGAATAAAGAGAATACAGAAAGACAAACTGTATGTAATTAGTACCAGATTCATCAATCTTACAGAAACAAACCAGTTGTTGGGTGTTCAGTGTACAACTGCCTCATTAAAGCCAAAACAAATGAAAATTTTCCTGAGCCAAGCCAGGTATCCATTTCCAGGCAGGGAATAAATGTAACTAACACGCTCAGGGCCACCCAAGGCGGGTGGTGATGCAGAAGACAGGCAATGTGCTTTCAGTATGGACAGACCTATGGACCAATCCTTCAAGAAACGATGTTCTCTCAGCTCCTGTGGAGCTCGGGCAGAGCTGTGAGCAGACAGAGGGTTCAGGATGTGAAGGGGCAGCAACAGGAGTGGGAAAATTGCTTCTTTAGGAGGCTGGCACACGTGTCTGAAACGTGCTGCTGATATTTCTGCAAGGCTCTGAAGGCCGCTGTGATTCAGCCTTGTGGGTTGGGTCTTCAAACGGTGACTTCAGCAGGACAGTGCCAACTTGTTTAAAGCCCAGATTTGAGCCGGTCTGATCCGTGGGGAAGTTATTTCCTGGACTTACTGTTTTCTTCCTTCCATTCAAAAGGAAGAGCTGACACTTGGGGTGAGACAGCAAGAGCCAAGTCCCTGCCTTCTCTGCAATTAGTGATTTTCAGAAATAACACCCTTTGTCCGTAAGAAGCCGTAGCTCTGAGACAATTTCATTTCTGTGTACAATGCAGAGCAAGATAGAGCAGTTGTCTGCTTTAGCACCTCGAGAAACAGAGGGAATCTCTGCATCTCAGGAACCAAATTACGCAGAACGTAGCTCTACCAACCTTGGGAGCTGTTCACTTTTGCAAGTGGTTGGCGTTGTCCATCGATGGAAAGCAACATTACATCTCCCAGCCTTGTTTCTGACTCAACAAAGCACTTAAAACATGGGCTTAACCATAAGCACAGGCTTAGCCGAGGTAACGGGACCAAATCTCACACTTCTGCTCTGGTGCTAAAAGTTCAAACGTGCACAATGTTTGGATGGGATTTCTGTGAGCTGGGACACCCTGGGTGGGGAATTTTTGGCTCCTAATGAATTTCCCAAGCCTTTAGGGAACTAGTCCTTGTTCCAACAGCTTGAAGGATTGGGTCCGTGGTCGTGGTTCGTGCTGTGTGTAGCCTAGCTGGGCTTTATATGAAATGATGAACCCATTTTTGATGGGTACGTGTTTTAACCAACATTTGTTTGTTTGTTTGTTTTTCTTTTTTTTAATTATACCTCCCCAGTCTCCCCTGCCCACGGAGCCCGTCCAGCGTCCTGGAGCTACTTCCCCCCTTGTACGTTTTCATTTATTCCTTTTTTCTTCTTTCTCTCTGTGTCTCCCTCTGTTGTTTTGTTGGGTTTTTTTTCCTTCTGTACACCCAAGTCAGTTGCAGTGATGGTTCAAAGGATATTCAGGGAAACCAAACTAAACTCATAGTCCAACATCTTTTAAAAGCTCTTTGGACACAAAACAGTAGAGCAGGGAAAAAAAGAAGCTGAATCCAACTCTTCTGTTGGAGATTATGGAATCATTTTGAATCAATAAAACCATAAGTGAAAGGCACCTTCCCTTGTAATGTGGGGAACAGGTCTGTGCTTCCTATCCATGGTCCTTCCTCCAGGAGAAAAATGTTCTTTGCCAGCAAACTTCTTTATTTCTGGCATGAAGACTCAGCTTGCTGAGCACGTCCCAACATTATCAAATGCTCCACAGGCAGAAGGGTAGAGATGGGAGGGGAGGAGAGGGTTTGTATTTCAGTTACAATCATGGAGAGTACATGTGGTGGGGCTTTTTTCACTGTGCATGTCCAAACCAACCACAGGAGCCGGGGAATAGTGAAACTGGGGTAGACATTTTTAAGATTGAGGGCAAAATTTATTGCTGTGCCCGCCTATAGCCACTATAGATAAATAACCTGCCAGAAAGTTTGAGAGGAATCAGAATAGTGGATGCTCATAAGACCTGAGGAGTTTCCTTTGGTACAGAGAAAAGAGTTTTCGTAGCTTTTTCCTCTTTCCTGGTCAAATTCCTTAATTTCATGAGCCCTTCAAAGATCCCGTCCCTGTTTAGGAGCAGCAGCAGTTAACTTCAGGTAATAGGGTTGGGCTTTTTGCCCTTTTTAACATGAAAACAAAGAATGGCCACGTCTGGTTACTTACTGCAGCCCAGAAGGTGAGCAGGGTCAACCCTCCTTGAGCTGTTTGTGAGAAGGAAGAGTTCAACACTAGAGCAGCCATAATATTCCACTCAAAGGGATAAGGCTTAGCAGTCGTTCTACTCATTCTGCGTGCAAAATTAATTCCTCTTGAGAGCCACAGCCCTTTGGGAGTCACATCATTGCAACAGGGACTAGAAGCTTAGCTAGAAGAGCACCACTGGAGAGGTCCTGGGCCAGAGCCCTCCCATGCCTGAGCGCTCCTCTGTGGTTGGAACTGCAGTACTTGTTCAGAACGTTTCAGTGTACCAGAGATCACGGCTGCACAGCTTCTGGTACTAGTAATTGAGGAAGATATTTCATGTATTTTTTGAAGTATGGAAGCGTTGAGGTCCTGGTCAGACTTCACTGGTGGTAGGGGACAATTCACTTTCTGGGCTCATGAAGTTCTTCCCCAGGTAAAACGAGCCAAGATCTGCACGGGGAGGCAAGGGCTTAAATGGTTTTGAAACTGGGACAGAATGCCTTTGAAAATGAGCTCCAAATCTTTACTATCCCAACTATAGCAAAGACAAGTTGCTGTGCAAGCTGCAGCCATGCTCAAAATCACGGATTCTTCCACGAGCATTTGCCAACCTAAACAGAGATCTATTTTATATACATTTTTAAACTTTTTACAGTGAAAACTCTGTTTGCAGTGACATTTGCACATAATACCAGTGTTTGCACTGGACTCAAACTGCACACACTGTGGTCGTGCCTGAGCCACCTTTAAGCCCAGTTGTTCAGGGACCAGTAGCATCCACCAGCTCAAGTTTTCTTGGGATAAGATGAGTAGCTTATTTCATCTCCCCTCGTCTTTTTTTCTCTTGAACCCATGAGCTTGGCATGTCGCTTCACTTGGACTTCTTTTTGCACGTAGACGTTGCTAGTTAGGAACACTCCCAGTCTAGAACACGCTGGAGAAGCAACACCTTAGAATGCACAGCACTGGAGTCTGGGTTTCTTTAGAACTGTTTCTAATCGTTGTCTCTACAAATTGTTAGTCTCCTGCAGTTTGTTCTGGGGGATATTTTAATTTAACTTTGTCCTTTCTCTTGCCTTCCCTCTGTCCCTTTGCCCTCTTCCCACCCGACCTTAACCATGTGCAGATTTGGAGATGGATAGTGTAAAGCCAGGTTCTGCATATGTTACAGAGGCTCTGAACCAGTCCCAGCTGAGCTCAGGTAGAGCCCGTTCCGTACAACGAGTCTCTCGGTGTCCTAACCAAGTCTAACACTGTCCGTGATAGCAATAACCATTTACTAACACCCTAGGTTTGCTGACAGAAGCTAGATGTAGTTCAAATAGTTTATTCTTTATTTTTCTTAATTATTTTTTTTCCTTTTAATACCCAATGGCTGGAACAGCCAATGCCTGGTTCTAAGAAGAACTCTCCTTCTCCCAGGCAGATTTCCTGCGAGTGATTTCATTCGAGTCTGAGTCCAAATCTTAAGAGCACTGCTCAACAAGATGGGGTCTTGCAGCGTGAATGCTCTGCAGCATCAGTGGCCACGTGGCTATTAGTCTGTGTAGCATAAATTAGCTTCTTTTCTTTTCTTTCATTTTTATATTTTTTTTTTCCACCCAGGCCGCTGAATTTCTAAATATAAAGTGTTGTTCTTTTCCCAGGCTTTCCGTTAGTGCCTCAGAAAAATAATAGCCAAAGTGTGCCAAACCCTACTTGACCACATTCTGGAGGGAAGAACTTGCTTGAATAAGAGAGAAAAGCAATGTGGTCCAATCCTATAGATTTATGGCAACGTAAATGACCCCAGTGTGTACCCGGCTGCACGGTGGCAGAGGGAAACCACTGTCATGGCAACGTCCTATAGCTTTTCAAAACTAACATTAAGTGAAATTAAAGTGTTCCAGTGGACCTAAGGAAGTGGGATATGTCTCTGGTACATGTTATGTACTTAATTTGATCATCAGTAATCATAGAATCATTCAGGTTGGAAATGACTTTCAAGATCATCAAGCCCAACCGCCTACTAAAGATGATCAGGACCACTGAACCGTGTCCTGCAGTGCCACATCTGGATGGCTGTCGAACCCCTCCAGGGGTGGTGATTCCACCCCCTCCCTGGGCAGCCTGTTCCAAGGCCTCACCATTCTTTAAAAGAATTGTTCCCAATATCCAACCTAAACCTCTCCTCAAGCAACTTCAGCCCACTTCCTCTGGTGCTATCACCAGTTACCTGGGAGAAGAGACCAACCCCCACCTCACCCCAGCCTCCCTTCAGGCAGCTGCAGAGAGCACTCAGGTCTCCTCTCAGCCTCTTTGTCTCCAGACCAAACATCCCCAGGTCCCTCAGCTGCTTTAATTCCTTAGCAAAGAAACCAAAGACATGAAGGCTTTGATCTGGCAGAGGCTTGAGAAGACTCCTGGAGCTGCAATGCCCTGGGATGGACCCTACCTCCCCAGCCGTGGCAAACTCCAGTCGAGCTGCAGGGAAGGGCACTCTCTATAGCCCTTGGACCTTAACGTCCTCTGAGTTCTGCTATTATTAGTCATTTGTTTGTTCTGGAGGCACCTAAGACTACCAGTCTGAGAGCCAAAACATTTCTTTCTGCTCAGAGATTCTACGCCGTGTTCGTCAGCGAGCTCCAGGCCGCCTGTTGGGTTAGTTCAGCCTCGTTCATTCTTTCCAGAGATGAAAACTGTAGCTCTCAGATGCTGCCCAGTACCCCAGGACGGAGCTTTAGTAGGCTCCCACCTCAAGCCACTTCACTGATAAATGTGTGTCTTTGTGTTAAATCCCTCCACTGCAGCTGTCTCCTGTTACTTCTGCGCTGGCCAAGAATTAGAACAACAGCCAAGTTCTCTGTCTAGTATCAGACCTTGGAAAACCAGTTCCTGTAAATAATTGATGTTAACGTTACCGCCATTCTTAGGTGCCCTGTAGAACGTGTTGTGCTTGGCCTTGCCCAGCTAAGCCAAATGGAAAATGAAGTCTTGGTTTTGTCTTTTTATTTTCAGTGTCAAAAAAACACGGGAAGCTCATCACCTTCCTCCGTACATTCATGAAGTCGCGCCCAACGAAGCAGAAGCTGAAACAGCGGGGGATCCTGAAGGAAAGGGTGTTCGGCTGTGACCTGGGAGAGCATCTTCTCAACTCTGGCCATGACGGTAAGAAATGATCCATTCTGGAGTTCTTCCTCTGTTTAGGAATCTTATTTTGGGGTGGTCATAGCTAGGAAAGGGTCCTTGCAGAGAAATGTGTAACGGAAATCGATGGCTGGAAGATAAATTTGGGCCCGTGCTAATAAGGTGGCCAATGGTGGTTTGACATGGGAGCACTGGAGATGGATTGAGCTACTAAAGATGAGGTCTCAAGCACTTGAAGCCTTCAAATCCATATTAAACATGTTTTTTACAGGGAAAGAAACTTTATTTATGTGTCAGTGTCAGTGAGTAATTAACTGGTGTGTTAAATCCCTACGTTTCTCTAAGTCAGTGCCTTTGTGTGATGCTGGCACAGTCGCAATGCAGATCTTTCATCTGCCTTTTCCCTCGATTTCGTACCATTTACAGGAATGAACTGCACGTTGTGTTTGGTCACAGTTTCCTTTTCTCTCAGTTTGTTAGGGTGAGTTTTCTGTAGCTCTTCTCGGTCCCTTTCACCCTCCCACCAGCAGTTTAGGGAGGCAGCAAAGAAGAGCTGCCTGTGTCCAGGAAAAAAGAACACAACTGTTCCTCGGATGAACTTTCCTCTCACATGTTCTTTCCTGCCCTCTCCCTGGGACATCTCCAGTCTAGGCTGTGAAGTCAGAAGGTACCTGCATTGCCGAGTATCAAACGGGGACTCGAATCCTTTCGTGGTTCACCAGCCGCGGTCGTTCCCATACACGATCCGCGCTGAGGGGTGTTTAGAAGAGCAGCGTGGAGCGGCCGTGGGCTGCAGCCGGTTTGCCCAGGAGTGAAAGCCCTCGGGGGATGAGCGATGGGTGTAGCATCACTGTCTGCCTGTGGCAGCGTGGCGAACTGTTCTGTGTTTTTGCTCCTTGCCTAGCGCAGCAGATTTTTGCAGTAGAGCTCTTAGGCCAGAGCTGTTGATCTGATGTCTCCTGGCATCTGCGTGCAGGCTGAAGAAGTGACATGAGGTGTGGGGTAGGGAAGGAGTTTCTCATTAAATTTGTTTTCGGTGGTACCTCAGGCTCCTTGTTCATACGAGAGAGAGCCTTTTGGAAAAGGGATGGTAAAGGGTGAGGAGCTGGTTTGTGCACTTTTCCCGGCTGATTCAGTTGGTAACAGCGCTCCCTTGCCTGACGTGAAGTGGTTTACTGCCTGTTGGTGAATAACATGAGCTGCTTCTTATGGAACCAGGACTGTGGCAAGGCTTGTTAATTGGAACCAGTAAAGATCTTTATTGCTGGGGCTTGAAAAGCATCAGAGAGCCAGCGACTGGATGGTCTGGGGACAGAAACAGACAGTAACCCACGTAAGGACTGCATCAGGAGTAGGTAATTTACACCGCCGGGTGGCTATAGAGCTGGTTTTGTGTTCATGCTGTGGGGGCAATCTTGGAGGGCAGGAGACATGCCAGCAGAGTGAGCTCATTAATGAGAAAGAGAGAATTCTCTTTTATCCCCAGCCCTCCTCCTGTCCGTTTCAGTCAGGCACAAGTCAGCAGTAATTAAAGCTTTTCCCTGCCCTCTGCGCCGACTTCTTCCCCTGGCTTTAGGGGGTACATATTTTGTTTAGCATTCAAAGACACATCCTGAGCTAAGCTGAACTGTTCTGACTCCACTGGAGGCTCCTGCTTGGCGGTCTCTGGGAGCTCACTACTTCTGGTCACTACTCCCCTCCCATCCCGTGCAACCGAGTGATTGTGACCGAGCTGTGCTAATGAGGTCTCTCTATCTGAGACCTTACCAGTTGCTTTCACCCTTGATTAGATAACTCTTTCCTTACTCCCTGGAGTGAAGCAGATCCAGTTTGAATGTTGCTAACAGGGGCACGTTTCCATTTCACACAGCAGGATTGGGTTGGTTTTTTTCTTTTCCTGTGTGATTCAGCTCTCTGCCCCTTATTCCAAGTGACGTAATCCCCGGGACTGGTTTTGTGGAGACGTTTCTGGGTTCCTGTGGATCAAGCTCCCTGCGTGCACAGCATTTTAAGATTCCCTCATGCTGGAGCGTTAATGTCGCTCAATCTTGGAGCCAACTGCAGTGCTGATCTGCTGATAGGGGGCTGAGGTGTTACAGGAGACCCCAAGATGAATTAGATGGAGCAGAGCTGTGGCCCAGCAACTTCACCTCGTAACCAGAACATAAACAAGTATTTCTATAGGAGCACAGAGTGCAGTCCGGGCATGGTACCTACTGGTGATGCTCTGGGTTTACAACCACCAAACATCTCAGTTCAGAGTAAAAAGAAGAAACAAACCAAAAAAGAACCCAGTGCATTTGTGGATTCGTTAAGGATAATGCCGGTTGTGATGAGTTGCTGTCCCACACCCAAAAGACGTAACAGGACTGAAGGAGGTGACACTGTCCACGGTGGTTGAAACGGATTGGACGGTATTCCTGTGCTCCTCAGAAATGCAGTAGTGAACCAAACTGGAGTTATGGTAAGATTTTTATTAATTATCAGCTTTGGAAAGCTGGCAAAGCCTAAATTCTCAAGAATTCCCTGTGAAACAACATGAGCAGTCTCCGGTTTGCAGGCGTGAACACCAGCAACTTGGTCTTTTCGATAGGAAGCGGTGAGAATAAAATGGGATAAGGGAGGACACGGACTGAAATAGGTCTAACTTTTTTCTTTTTAACTAACTGCTCTGTTGAGGCAGCTGCCTGGGATTGCTGAGCTCAGAGAAGAGCCCGTCTGCTGCCGCGCGTGCGTGTGCCCAGGAGGAGATTTACGCACACAGAGGGAATATTTTACCTACTGCAGAGTGGTGACTTTCTGCTGGCTCAGCAAGTAATTGCTCATTCCACAGCCTCCTTCATTCCACAGCTGCCTCCTGCAACAGAATAAGCTGGCCTAGGAGGAAGGTGATACAGAAACGTGACCTGTCTTAACGCTACGGAGCAAGAGCCCGGGCGATCCCGTCCTGCAAAGCTCCCTACACGCCCTTTACGTTCAGCTGGCGCCGAGTTGTGAACTGGCCAAGCACTTGTCTTGGTTTTCCCTAGTTCCTGAGGTTGGTCTTGCACCGAGGCAGTGCCCTCTCTGCCAAGAGGTTCCTTCCTCAGGCTGGCGTGACAGAACTTGTGTCTGCTACGCTTCAGGGTTTACTGTGTTTGTTTGCTGGAGTTTCTCCTTAGGGGAGGGTGTCTGGGTAGGACGGGAGGAGCAGCTGCCAGCCCAGCAGGCTTTTCATTTTTGGTGAGGATGTGGTTTGTCAATCTTTTAATAGATGCGTGTGGCTCTGAGACGTAACACTCTGAGCAGGTATAGGGAGGGAGGTGAGGATTGTAGCCGGTGTTGACAACAGCAGCGACTGGGGTGAGTAGTGCACCTTAAACTCTGTGTGCCTGGTGATTCATGCTGGGGATTGTGGTGAATATTGGGCCGGTGACCAGAGACAGGCAGCGTCCTGTGTTTTGGGGTTGGTAGTGTTTGGTTTAATTCCAGGTCTGTGTGTGCCGACTCTTTGAGCTCTCCAGACAGTTCTGAAGCTCTCCTGTGGTGGGAGTTTCACACTCTGAGTGGTACGGAATGGTCCTTTGCCAAAGGTCCTTGTAGGGAAGGCAGCATCGTTGTCTGATCTCTTAGATGAGGGTCTGAGACACGGGCAGATGACAGGATTATTTTTGAAAATGATTTCTGTTCCAGGCTGCTCTGGGAAGTGGGAGTGAGGAGCCACAGAGCTCCTGGGCACTGGGCTGGGGCATACCTAGGTGTGTTCCTTCTGCTAACAGTGTCTGTCCTTTTGGGTCCTCCTTGTTGTGTGCCAGTACTGAGTTGAGGCCTGGTACCTGGAGGAGTAAAACCAGTTTTGATCTGAGGGACTTGTGACTTCTCCACTGGCTCTAAATCTAGGAAAGGTTGTGGTGATGCTCCCTTCAAGTCTGCTGGTTTGCACAATACCTCTCCAGTGGGCTCCAGTCACCCGGCGGGGCGTGCCTTAGGAGACCCATCTCCATTTAATTGGAGTGAGTTATTCATCTGTTGGTTCCTTTTGGGTTTTGGATACTTCCCCTGCCAATGAAGCATCATTTGGAAGAGGACCAAGCTTAGCAGGGAGTAGCTGTTTCTTCACCACCCTCAGAGATGTTCCCAGTGGGTTTGGGGCTGTTTACACCCGCCGTGCCAGTTTGGGTTTTGGAGCTGTGAGATGCAGCAAATTCAGCATAATCTCTGCCTCCAGAAGAGGTCTCATTCTGTTTCACCCACCTTGGGTTTTTTTCCCCTCTTTTAATTCCAGTTTAGCAGAAAGGGTTAGTAGCACAGCCGTAAAGTACAATATTTATTGGCTAATGTCCAAAGCAGACT
>JAAGNO010000573.1:0-16599 GCA_033439905.1 Ceryle rudis | reverse complement strand
GCACTGTTATGTGAGAAATTACCTCCTTAGTATCTTTCAGTTAAAAAATTATATGCCAGTAACTTATGTGCTTGGAAATCAGAAACTGGTTGTAAATGTCTTCGAATTAGTTCTGGTCTGGTTGCAAGCACTCTAGAATGTAGTTGACCTATGCTCTTCTGGAACATATTTTCTCATGAAGCTGCACTTCAAATTGCTTCATGTGCTCAAAGACAACTCAGATGACTTCAGGTAACATATTCTTCACCTCAACTAAAACATCAATGCATCTGTATTGATTAAAATATTTTAAATATTATGTTCAATGAATACAAAAGCCAAATATTCTTATGAGACTTCTGTTTAACATTTGCCTTTACAATAATAATATTTACATGCATACCTGGATTTTTCAGACTGCTCTTCTGTCAAATTACACTTTCCTTATTCAGATCCTAATTCAGAAATAGTTTAAGCTTAACTACACCACTAGCAACAGAATAGCTAGAATAAAATTCCTCTTTCCTCTATTTGCAAATTTTAATTTATGATGTGAAACCACTTGTATATGTTTTCCATTAAGCTGTTATTTTTGGTAGAAATTCACAAAACAAACAAACAAACAAACAACAACAAAATAACCCCAACCCAACCCAAACCAAAAAATCTGAAAGCTTGATATATTGCTTTGGAAATGTTGCCATGGTACGCTACAGGAGCTGTAGTTCAAGTCTTATTAGTCTGCTGTTTTTGATGGTGGTTCAGATTCCCCAGTTAGATCACATTTCCCTTGATGTCTCTAGTTTTACTTCCAAGATCATCAGGTAAGTCTGTATCCCAGAAAGTGGTCAGTAAAGAATAAATGATTTATGATATCAAAGCTGCAATAATTGAAGGCTGAACCAGGATTTCCAGGTCTACATTACCAGTTTCAGTATTTTGGACTTGTGTTCCTTTCCACTCATTTATATCTCCTGACCATATTTCTTTGTAATTTCCATGACAAGTGGATTTATTTCTTGTAAATCTTTGTTTAGTTAAAAAGTACTTTGTTAGTCCAAAACAATTTCAACAGAAAAATTGGTGTCAGCTCTGTGGCTATATTCCCACGTGTAAAATCAATGGTTTTCTTTAACTGTGGTGCAGTACTTCTTTGACCTACCTCCAAAAGCAGAAGTGAAATTAAACCAGGAGTTCACATAAACCACTTGAGTTATGAGACTTTGACATGATTTCAATTTTACACATCATTTTCCACAGTCTGTTGAAATAGATAAGCAAAGTGGGCAGAGGGTTAAGATTTTTCAGGACTGGATTTGCAGTTCATGTGGTTGTCACAGTTAAAGACATGCACATTCCCAGAAGTATTTCTGTCTGTTATTTTTCCTTGTGGAGTATCATCTTTCTAAAATCACCTTTTGTAAGGTAATCAAGTATTTCCTAGCATGTGTGTGATGGTGGTCCCAGGGCTACATACTTTATGGCATGCCTCCATCAGCCCTTGACGTAGGACAGAAAGTGTAATTTGGAGCCACCAATGTAAACTCTGAGACAATGGAATTACTTTTAACTGACCTAAATCAAGCATAAACAATAGAGCAGTTTGAAAGGTTTGGTCTACAAAAAATGTCACAGTCCATGGAAGAATGCTTCCTCTGTTTGATCTGTCACTAGACTTCTCAAAACATGACACTCCTTGAACATAATATACTTTGATGATAAACTAGATTAACTTTCCCAGTACAAATGAAAGGCCACCTGTTGCCAGAATGCCCATATTCCTTGTTGGCTGTCTTGTAGCTGTCATCACTTCAAAGCAATCTGTGCCCAACATGCTGGAATATAATGAATATGTCAGGAGTTGGAGGTCAGCCATCAAAGTACATGAAAACTTGGCTTGCATACAGTGTCAGCATGGAGGCCTTGCCTATCATCTTGTGCAAAGGATTTCTGCACCACTTGATTTGTTTGCACAGGGTTTGTTTCTGTTGGATGGAACACAATTACTGAGAGGCTTTTTGACAGCCCATTCAAACATTTTCAATTTGGAAAATGGTGCTTCCTGTTTCAGGCTCTGTAACTGATGGGTGGTGTGAAATGCCACTGTAGCTGATCTTGCTTTGTGTTTATTGTCAATATTTCAGCATGAAAAGATCTATGATGAGCATTGAAGTATTCTGAAGAGAGAAAAGGATGTAGCAGGGTAACTGTGTATCTATCATATCCTATCCCTTTTATTTAGTAGAACAAAGATCCTTAGTTTTACTTTATTCATCCCTTTTGGAGATTATAGCTCTCTTTGGAGGCTTTGTAATTTGTCTGGATTAAAGACTTCATACTCTTACCCATGATGAATCTAGTGGTTTAATATACAATGGACATTTCTAAGAATTTGTCTAAGGAATCTTAAAACTTGTTGTGAGCTCCATTCCTCATGGTGTGACTGCTTGGTTGCTTTATTCCACTTTTTAAAAATGACCTCAAATGTATAACAAAAGGGCTTAATTATCTTCTATACTTCTTCTCTATACCTCTATCTTTTATACCTATTGTCCACATCCTTCTGCATCATTTACACATTAGGAGCTCTCAGAAAATGAACTTTCATTTCTTGTCATCAACCTTCTTTCTCTTCTTCTGCACAACATATCCTTTCAAAAAAGTCTTCACACATTTTCTTGCTTTTATAGGTCAAGTTATGTCTCTCCACATACACAAATTAAGATATTTTGGGTAAACTACAATAATAGACCTAACCTGCCCCAGTCTAAGGAGCCTCATCATTTCTGAAAGAGAAATTTCAAAATATTCTGGGTTAAGAAGTGTTAGGGTAATGTAATTTCTACACTTTTAAAAATAAATTTGGATATCTTACTTATTATAGGCCGACTTGTCAAGGCTGTTGGCAAAGATGCCCCTGACCACAGAATCCAGAAGCATGGAATGCTGTCTCTGTGTTTTAATTTCTCTTTGTGGCCCCACCAGCATCTCTGCATGTCCCTTTTATGTGTTAGGCCCTTTACAATTTCCTCTAATTCAACAATCTCAACAATCATATAAGGATGGATGAGAAATGTAGGAAGCATTTTGAGAACGTAACAAAGTTGAAAACAAATTTAAATGAGCTGCTAAGCACTCACATTACACAGTGTAAAATCTGTGCTTGCTTATACTTTTTAGGTATCTCCAGAGTACATACTGCATATCTGGTTTTAATGGGTGAGACCATAGTCAAAAAGTAAAACCTAACAGTAAATGACAATGTACAAATTAATTATTTCCCAGTCATGTTATACAGGTGTAAACACTATAGTATTTGTGTTGTTGCTCTGCAGATCTTGTTTCAGTTAAGTGAAGGTTTACAAGAGAAGGTAGGTTTGTAAGAGAAGGTAGCCTATGCTGTGTATCACAAAAAGAATGCTAAAACCAGAAAGAAATCATAGAGGCACTCCAACAGCTCTCATCCACTCCTCTCCCCAGATCTCCAGCAGGTTCAGATTTAACTAAAATTTAACTAAAATTTCAAAGGGACCGTCTCTTCTTACATGATAGACTAAGATACATTTTTTCTCATGAAAAAAAGAAAAGGGTGACGACTTCTAATAATATATCTCAGTACAGAGAATGGTCTTTGGACCACTTGCATGTTACAAGGTAATGTGGACAAATTATGTGCCTTTACTGTTACACTGGCAAACAGACATAAACAGGATTGAAGTCTCAACCATTGGCAAGTCCTCTGTATTCCCATAGGGTCCGAGTTGCTAAATTTAGATTTGAGATGCAATTTTTCCATGAAGTCCTATCAGAATGTGACTTACAGACAAAATCGTGAGCTTAGCTGAGGAATGGAACTCCTTTTATTTTTAGAATACTCACAGAGCTCATCTTAGAGAAAGGGCCTTTTTTTTCTTGGACTTTGACCCTTTCCACTGTCTCTTGAAATATGATAAACATTAAAAAATGAATAGAAATGCTTTTGTGGAAGCTGACATTTTCATAAGTGTACTAAATTCCTAGGGAAAAAAGAAAGAAAGAAAAAAAAAAGAAATAGCTGTTAAATATTTTATATAATGAAGCTGGGATTTTTCTGGCAATTCAGAATGTAGGTGAAAGTCAGTTTCCACAAAAGCATTTGTGTTCATTCACAATGCACATGGGAAACAGTACTCCTTTATGCTTCTCTAGTACCTTTCTTTAAAGGTACTTGAGGTGCTTTAGGAACATTCATTAACTAAGTCCATCAAGCTTTTGAGAGATAGGTGCATTTTGCTGATCCAGGATAACAGAAAACCTAGAGCATCAAACCTGCACCCAGAGCCAGGGAGCAGCTGCACTAGGAAATATGTCCATGTCATTCAGGCATTGCACTGGGACTTTGTGTAACTGTGCACTGTTTGGGTCTCTGTCATTGGCTCAGTGAAATGTCTTGAGCAAATTGTTTTTCCTGGGTAAATCATGAATGTATTGTGATGAAATTATGACATTCTATTCCATTCAGGTAGGTCAAGATTTTATGTCCTGCAAATGCACTTACATGAGGAGCTATATTTCCTTATCAAACAAATTTTGATACCCCTCTAGATTGTCAGAAATATTGACAATGGTGAGTTGCTTTCTAATCTGGAATATTACAAAGTTTTCTACATCTAAGCCATGAGTCTGTACTGACCTTTTCAGAAAAGCTGAGCAAAATTTGGGTATAGAGACAGGTAAAGTATTGAAATTAATTTTAATTAAAAAATAGTTTCAACTAAAACAAAAAATGCCAATAACAAGTATATTGGATCTATCCAACCCTGTATTCTATGTTGGACAATGGCTAGTGCCAGATGCTTCAGTGAAAGTGCAAGTAATCCCACAGTAGACAATTATGAAATATCCATTTGGCTAGGGAGCTCAGACCCATGACCCATGTCCAAATGTTTTCATTTAACACAAATTGCTTCCACATCTTTAGTAATCAATTTAATGCAAGACAAAGTTGGAGATTTGTAGCTTGCTTCTTGCATTTTTTAAAATGCAACAGCACCTGTCTGATTAAGGGCCTGGAAGCTGATTAGTTCTGCCCCTCTCCACATTAAAAAAAAAAAAAAAAAATCAGCTTCCTCAGTTATTAAACCATGTAATGTCTGCCTTGATTTTGTTTCATTGTTTACCACTAATACTTCAAAATCTTGAACAGGCATATTCTTAATGTTAAGGCAGGAGCAATAGTGATGTGGCTTAAAGGGCAGAATAGGCACTTATCAGAATGCAGTTTTCTTCCACCACCTAGAGAAAGGTAAAATTATATTTCTGTCTAATTTCTTTTGTCTTTGCAAACAGAATCTTGTTCCACTGCTCAGAACTGCTGACATTCAGTGAAAGTGCAAATGGCCAAAACAACCTGTGAAGTGACTCTGCTCTGCCATAGCCTGTGTTAATGCTGGGCCTTTGTTTTATTCTGTGCAGCCTGCTGGCAAAATCCCAAGGAGAGAAGCTTGAGGAGCATCTATGGACTTGCCTCCAGCCTGTCCTAGGCAGAGCATAGCACAAACCCTTACACCATCCTCAACACTCAAGTTTTATGTGAGTGCCTGGTAAATCTGTGCTTACTTCTTTACCAACACCATGTTCATTCATGCAGCTCTATACATATAAGATTGTTACTAACTATACAGTAAAATAGCCATTTACAGTTACATACCAAGTGAAATATATTAAAGTAGCTCCTGTAAAATAAGTTTAGTACCTTGAAATGGATATTAGAAGTAAAAAATGAAGAGAAATAGATACTGGAATGAAAAACCATTTAACAGATGCTCCATCTATTATATAGTTAATCTCATTCTGTAACAGCATTTAATAATCATTTGGTATATACACAGAAACTCCCTTATGAAAATATAAATTAAATGTTTATTTGGGGATCTTAACCTAAAGCATTTCAGAGGAAAGATTGTTATTGATTCTACATTGAACCCTAGGCCTTGTTAATTAATTGTGTAATTTAAATTAATTATTTATTGAATTAGTTAGCCAAAAAGCAGAAGTGATACAATATGTGTATGTTGCTATGAGGCATGCTTTCAATGCCAAATAAATGAATTTTTCCCTGGCCCTTGTTAAGATATATGCTCCTTTAGGATGGTCCTACTTGCATTATTCAAGGGATTTCCTTATTATTTGTTCTTACAGGAAACAGATGTATATTTGGAAGTAATCTATGTGTCTGTTATGTCTGGAATTCAGGGACTGCAGTCCAAATTATATGCTAGTTATAACTTCCAGGAAAAACAAGAGAAATATTGTAATTTCAGGGTTAATCAGGAATCAGAAACTGCTTTATGTAACACATTTAAAATTACTATATTTAGGTAAAATTAAATACTATGAAAAATTCTACCTAACACTTAAATGAAATACATCTATCCATATATATAAAATATATACATGAATATATAAATACACATATACATACATCAAAAATAGACTCCTATGCAAGCCCTCCTAGTGGCTCTGAGTATATTAATACTAGGAGGCATTTCTATTTTTTCTCATGTACAATCTCATGTGAAGATATTATCAGAATTTTCTGTCTTAGAATGACAGAATTTTCTGTATTTATTTCTTTGGTTTTGTTTGTTTGCTGACTTAGGGAGAGATGTATATTCAAGGCTAGGTGCTGGTTTTGGTTGGTTTGGTTCTTCCCTTTCCAAAGCCTGTTTCTTTGTTTTGCATTTGGATAAATGACATGCATATTTTATTAAGATTCTGTGAATGAATAGGGCTGAAAGTTAGTAAGTCCTTTACTTACTCTAAGTTCCTCTTTCCTTCTTCAAGCTCATTGAAAGACCTCTCTGCATTACCTCATCACTCCATATATGCACAATTACTGTTCTCTACCTTGAAAACTGGAATTTACTGCTAAATACTTAACTCTGGCTGAGCGCCAAAGATCAATATATTATCTGACTGGAGGCTGAAGCATGCTGTGACTCATCGTTGCAGATGAAGAAATTTGAAGCAAATGTACCTTTCTTCTAGTGGAAAGCTATCGAGGAATCTTCTGAAAGTTTCTGTGTGCCTTGTCCTGGTACAATTTGTTCAGTTCGTGTAAGTCTGAACAATTGTGAAACAATTGCTTCAGAGAGAAAAATAATTCCCCTGCAGCTGGTGACTTAGGGAACCTGAAGTAAAGTGCAGAAGGATGGTCCTGGACACAAGCAACTGGAAAGGCAAAGCTTACTTTATGAGGTACTATCTTGGTAGCCATGATATCACTGGTGGCTACTTTGTAGAGATGAACCTGAACATAGGCAGTACTTTGTCTTTTTAGGAGGTGGTGGTAGCCTACATTTGTGACTATATAGATTCACTTGTGAAGCTCAAGGTCAGCTTCCTTGTTCGACACTGAACCTGTGTATAGCTGCCCTATGTTCAGCTGCTACATCTTCACTTTTATTCTCTGCTTCTCAAGCCCCTGAGATTTATCCTAGTGTTTGAGAACAGTGTCTGGGAAGTGACACTGCTGCACAAGCATGTGATATTCCACATTGCTGTCCTGAAGCTGATGAGCTGGAACAAAGCTGCCCCTAACCTGAAAGGACAGTCTGACCCCCAAGGCTGAGCTAAGCCATCTCCATCTCTTACTGATAAGGAGATGCTTGCTTGGAATGAGAGACAGAAGTGGCCCAGAATTCTCTCTCTGGGTAGTCATTTTCACTTTTTTCTTCACTTCCACCTACTATCTCAACCACATACTGATTGCCGTACTGATGCTGTGGTAGTTTGTTCATGATAACTACGAGGCAAAGGTGAGAGCAAGGACTTCAGTGAGAGAGGCAGCTTAACTCAAAAGCATATACAGAAAAACTTCTGCAGACCTCAAGGCACATGGCCTCATTCTTTGGTAAAATCTAGGTCTTCCTTCCCCTGGTTCCTTTGAAAGAATCTTCTCTATCATTGAAGATCGTACTGAAATGAAATTATATTAATTTACAAGGAAGCTTACACAGACAAAATAACATGTCTAGAAATCAAGAAAGTTGATTTCTTCTTGACAATAGTATTTGGCTTATAGTGCACCTTGTCTATTTTGTGATAAAAACTGGCAAGTATTTTACATGCACTAAAAATACAGCTCTTAGTCTGTATGAGATAGCAAAGTTAATGATCAATAGAGATTGAAATGGCTGAATTTCTAAGGTTTCCTTATTTTTAAGACTTTCATGCTTGTTTATGTACTAGTCTATTTACACACAGGTGGGTACATAAACATACACCTGCATATGCATATGCATATGCATGAGTGTGTGCACACAAATGAGCATATATTTACCGAGTGAACATATCATCTATAGTGGTAGTAAATGATACATACTATTGATTTTAAAAGAAAAATCAGTCTTTAGTTATATAATCTTTCTTTACACATCAATAACTTTGAAGTAGAGGAGGTAGTTGAAATTGGGACAAATGCTATGTTAGTACAAAATATTTTACTATTTTCTGTTAGGTACTTGGGGAAAAGAGAGATTTTAAAGTACTTCAAGAAAGGACTCAGTTATGCAAAATAAACAAACAAATAAAATTTAGATAATAATTCAGATAATAATGAGTTGCCTACATACCAGAAGGCTGTTCTGCTATCCAGTGAGACCTGGACAAGCTGGAGAGTTGGGTAGAGGGGAACCTAATGAAGTTCAGCAAGGGCAATTGTAGGGCCCTGCACCTGGTGAGGAATAACCCCATGTATCAGGTTAGCAGCTCTATGGAGTTAACCATGAACCAGCACTGCACTCTTGTGGGCAAGAAGGCCAGTGGTCTCCTGGGGTGCATTAAGAAGAGCATGGCTAGCAGGTTGAGGGAGGTTCTCCTCCTCCTTTACTGTGCCCTAGTGAGACCACATTTGTAGCAGTGTGTCCAGTCCTGTGCTCCTCAGTTCAAGAGAGACAGGGAACTACTGGACACAGTCCAACACGGGGTTATACAGAGATGATTAGGGGCCAGGAACATCTCTTTTACAAGGAAAGGCTGAGAAACCTGTGTCTAGCCTGGAGAAGAGAGGACTGAGAGGGGATCTTATAAATACTCATAAATTCCTAAAGGGCAGTTGACAAGAGAATGGATCCAGTCTCTCCCAGTGATGGGATAAGGAGCAATGGGCACAAACTGGAACACAGGAAGTTCCACCTAAACATAAGGAGAAACCTTTTTACCGTGAGGCTGATGGAGCCCTTAGACAGACTGCCCAGAGAGGTTGTGGAACCTCTTTCTCTAGAGAGATGAAAAACTCACGTGAATGTAGTCCTGTGCAACCTGTTCTAGGCAAACCTGCTTTGGCAGGGGGTTGGACTAGATGATTTCCAGAGGTCCCTTCCAACCCTTACCATTATGTGATTTTGTGATTCTGTTTTTCACCAAAACTCTCTAGACAGTCTCTAGTAAAATAGCTTTTAAACCCAACAATTCTGCACCTAGAAATGTATATCTGACAATGGTAAATATAACTGTCTGTAGGTTTATTATTAGGCTTGACTTTTTTCCTATTTGCAGAATTTTCTAGTTATTTTCTCCCAAATAGGCCATTATTAAAAGTTTTGACTGAATATTCTAAAGTAAAAGGCTGAAAAAGCCAAGGTTACTTTTGTAACACCATCAAGGCCAAAACACACTTCCTGAAAGATTCACTTATGGATTATAAACATATATTCGCTCTGTGCTCATGCCATGTATTTCCTTGTAGAAAATTCATGTTATGTAATACTAAGGTTAGATAAAAGATCAGAAATACTTTTCATAGAACGATATAATAATTTTCCCACAGTGTTTCCAAAATTTTTTTTTTCTTCACTCCAAGTACTAAGATAATCAGTAATTGTATATCTAGATATAATTTCTATATACATTTCAGTGTGGATGAGTTGATGAGACATAGGTTTTAATCAACCCTATTTGTGTACACTTACTCTTTTGTTTTCTGTGTGTGCCTATAACTTGCTTTACAGACTACCTATTACTCCATAGCTAATATAAGAAATTGTTCCCTGTGTTGGAAATTTAACATCCACATGAGGTTGAGAGGCCAGAATCTCTGTAATTGTGTCATTCCTTTTTTTTTCCTCAATTTTCTCATATTATTTAGTTTATTATAATGTCCTTTGCTATTATGCTGAGATCCATGTCTGTTTGTTTTTTGTAGGTTTTTTTTTTTTTTTTTTTTTTTGTCCATTTCTACTCTAAAGTAGTACTGCAGGAAAAATAGCAAGCATAAATCAGAACATCAAAGTAAGTCCCACCATGCTACAGTGTACAAATAGCTGTTGATGAGCTTGTCATGCTTACTGAACTGAATAAATATAAAAGCTTTTCGTCTGCATTCCTATTTTCAGTCCCAATACAGTGCATTAACCCGAGAATATCAAATTGAATCAGAGGTTCTGAGAAGTGCTGGCTCCAAAGCAGTTGGAATGACACTCTTCATTACACTATCTAGATTCAGGTTTCAGACAATCATAACCCATGCTTTCACAACCTCTCACCTAAAGTCAGATAATGTACAGCCATCCAAATAAGTGACTGAATTTCCCTGCAAGTGTTTCTGAAACTCTCAAAATGTGGAGTCCATGGAGGCCTTGAAAACTGAGACTAAAATTGTTATGAAGAGACTTTACTGGATGAAATTTTTCCTTGCCAAGCACAAATAAACAGCTCTCAATAGGGTGCTCACCACACAGTGTGTCAGCACATATTATGCAGTCTGGTGCTGAGTGGATGTGTCAGCTGCCCATTAGACCACACTAAAATAGAATTGCTGGGAGCCTGAAGCATGAAGCATGATATTAGATAAAGTGATGAAATTTCACTCGATTAAAGAGCCAGGTCAAGGACAGTTACCTCAGGAAATTCCTTTTTTTCCTAGAATATTCTCACAAGTTTGATAAATTTATCCTCCTTTTCTGCTTATTTTTGATTATCTTTCAAATTATATGAATGGCTACATTTACACCTTCTGGCTTCTGACATATTGGGGACAGCCGGAACAGTAGATTTTTATTATGTAAAAAAGGGGATGATGCAGAAAAGGATTGACTGTGCTCCGTATTAGAGGCTATAGGAAATGTTAGACTGTTTTGTTGGGAGTTTGCATTTTCTTCCTCTGAGGTGAGAGCATCTGGGATCTTTTGTTAGACTAACTGAATGCTAGCATAGAGCAGCACTTGAGGGAATAGAAAATTGCTCCCTTTATCCACAGGAAATACATGCTATTGGGAAGAGGATCTGCATCTGTTTTGCTTCTTGACTGGAGTGATGAGGCCTCACCTAGTCAGCTAAAACTTCAGATTTGATTTAGTATCTGTATCAGCCCCTCAGAGTGCTCCACAAGAAGAAATTAGTGTATACAACTAAATCTGCTGTGTTTTATTGCAGTTTATAGTTTGGCAAGAGCTGTCTCTCTCTGCCTCCCTCAATTTAATTTCAATTAGGATCACAAGTTGCTCTGAAACCTAAGAGGAAACCGAAAGATTAATTATCATTGAGTACGCCATCCTTGGAGCCAGTCCCTGACTCTTATCCCGTGAAGCTTTGGTACAATTTTGAAACAATATACAACATCTTGTAAATTGTTTTAATGCTTATTAATTAGAATATGCAAGCTCTTCTCTTTGAGCGGGTCTCCTCTTCATGCTATGCCAGGTGTAAAGTAGAATTTGCAGTTAATTCAAACTCAGTCATCCTTTTCACACAGTTGTCCATTCACCCATGTACAAATGTATCATGGTGAATCACATCAGAAATCCCAGACACTGTGCCTCTTAACTGTTTGGCTGTATTGGTGTTGAATTCTCAGCCAGTTAGAGATCAGTGATCACAAGACAGCTGCCAGATAATAACATTTAGTTCAGGTTGAAGTTGATTCCCTTCTGATACAGTATTTTTTATGATCAGTAAAGTAACTCCTACATATATACTTCTAAATAGGTGCAAAGCTTGCTCTGGAATTTTACTGACATGCTCATAGGGACTCAACTGCTTTTTGGGTATCACTGCTGAAGCTAAAAAAAAAAAAAAAAAAAATAAAAATATTCACCCTGAAAGCAAGTAAAATTTTGTAAGGCTGCAGTTACCCCCGGAGATACCTGTCTGATGAGTAGCTTAATGAAAAATGTCCAGATCAACATAATACAGAGGTTATCATAAAATATGAGACCTTAATAGAAGTCTAGGGAAAATTACCTTTTGGATGACAAATAGCATGACATTCACCCCCTAATAGGAGTAATCTAGGAGTCTCAGTAGACACAGTCATCCTACCCAAGCACACATTTAGAAGCTCAAATTATACTGCATGTAATATTTTATGTATAACATATTGATAATAATAATACAAGTTATAATATGGAGAAAAGATGCACAGCAGAAGAGAGGCCAGGCAATTGTAGAGGAATACTGATGAAATCTATTGTTTCCATTTCTGCTTTTCTTGTTTTGTGGGATTTTTTTTTTCCTCAATGTGTAGATGACAGCTTACTTTCTGATTCTATGAAATTAATTTCCCAGAAAAAATGCCACATCAATTTTAATTTATATATTTCTTTTTACTAGTAAACTCTGAGTCAAACCTCAATAAAATTTCCTCATAGAAAACTCACACCCATACACCAGTCCTGTATGAAGATAATTGTCACAGTTTAGGGTCAGGGTGACCCCTTAGACCTATAACAGATGCTCTCTATTAACACCCCCCTCCCTCCCCACAGAAGGAGGAGGTCTTTTTTCCATAGTGACTGGAGGCATCTCATGCCTTTTAATGCTAGTGGAGTTGGTAGAAAAAACAGTGATCTGTCGATCTCCTCTGCTCATAATTCCTGCATGCCCTCTCAGATTTATGTGCGTTACATTTGGCAAACGTGTTTCTCTGTACAGGTGCATTTCAGATGAATTTGCTATTTAAATATGGACTGTAATGTTTGAAAATATTTGCTTTACTTTGCAACCTAACTGCCTGTGAAGTGTCATATTTCAGAATCAACAGTTTTAATCCAGAGGCATTCTGAAAAACTGTTACAAAACATAATGATATTATTAGGCTTTTTGGCAAAAACAACAAATGCCTTTCTTTCTATTTAGACATGAGAAGAATCCCACTAACAGAAACACATTAAATCACTGGAGGTTCAGTTTTGGTGAAATTCACATAGTGCCACTATTTGCTGCAGCTACCTGTGTCTGAATACACTGTAGTATATTTACAACACTGCTCTATTGCAAAAAGTAGCATCGTCATAAACAATTCTCCAGTCTTTCCCATGAATCTGTGTTCAGGGCTTTATTGTTGTAAACATGACATGAAAAACATCACAACTTTCCTCTTTGCCCAAAGCATCATAATGACTAAACCAAGAAGTTCAGGTTTTTTGCTTGCTTGCGATTTTTTTTTTTTTCCCATTCATTCTTTTTCTATCCAGAAACTGAAAAATCCACTTGAAAGAAACTTTCTTCTCTTATTCTTGAGGAAGTATTGAAGCTACCCTGCTTTGTGACTCTGCTAAGTTTAGGTATGTAGTAGATGAACCTGTATAATGATCCCAGACTCACAGATGGTCCTTAACCTGTCTCTAGCACCTCATCTTATACATATAGCCTAGGCAAAAGTGATAGAGAGACGAGTGTTCACATAAGATGCTGATGTTCTACACACAACTTTTTGTCAGTGAAATCTTCTGTCACACTGTGTTATTTTACAGTGTTCTACACTACAGTATGCTTATTCCTAATGTATATCCATGAGTGAACATTTTTTAACTCTTTCATTGTACTGCACTGTGAACAGGGCTTTCCCTTAGGTAAGTTCATTATAACAAATCCACAGGAGCTTTCTAAAGAAAATAGTGTCCTGGCTAGCAATTTGCGTGCCATGTTTGAATTCTGGGGATGTGGCACATCCAAACCGTTCAGAGGAAGCAGAAATGCTGACATGCTCAGAATGACAGCAATGACAGTGTGTGCAGTGGAACTCATTTGATTTACAGCACTTAGAAGTCGTGGTTTTAATACAGTGCATCTGAATATTTCTGAGGGTTCTTAAATGTTGGGGTTTTCTTTCAATATTGCAGCTGAAGGCCAAGCTTGTCCTGTGATTTTTGTGCCTCAGTTAAGTCCTGGTGTTGTTGCTTTTTGCCAACATGACATCTCACCATGGTGTGTAAGAAAAGTATTATGAGGTAAGACTTCATGAAAATAAAGTAGAGTTTCTAACTATCTACATTATTTTTCTTCTATGGAAAAAATACACTGTCATCCCATAATTAATATTCACTTCTATTGCGTAATATTATACCCACTTTCCTTCTCCCTGACCTACTTTTTACTTGTCTTTAAAAATGTAATATAACTGTCATACCAAAATGAGTTTTACTACCTCTTTTTTAGATCATCCTACAAAGAAGTAAGACTGTTAGCCTTTGATTCTGTCTATCTGGAGAGACTAGTGATCAATCCTACAAAGATTTACTCTTAAATCCAGATAAAAATTGAAATGGTGAGACTTTGGATATATTACATCATATTTTAATAAGAAGATGGATACACAAGACCTAGATGACACTAGTGAAAGGAGATGTAAATTTCACTGAGAAACCATGACCTGAAACCAATACACCTCTTCTCAGTGTGAAAGAACAGATAGCAAATATAAGGTATAAATCAATGAGCAGGAATGATCAACTGTACACACACAAATGGGAAAAGCTGGAGAGTGCAATTATTAGACTTAAATTCCATTTAAGTATAAGATTTTTTTTTTTTTTTACTGTGAGGATGATCAAACACTGGAACAGGATTTGTGGAGGGGTTATGTGTTCTCATGCTTCCTTGAAACCAATCAATCATCTGCCTGCTGACCCACAAAGAAACTTTTACATTTGAACAGTTCCACCAACAACTGATTTTTCTTTAACGTCCATGATAACTGCCATACCAACAAAGCTGTTCTGTTTGTGACTAAATGTAAATTCAAATGATATCTAAGAGTCCTCAGAGCTAGTAAATTTATTTTACTACTTAGAAGAAAGTATGGTAGAGATGGAATTAAAGAAAGAGGATAGCTACATGTACATACCAGTAGTGGGTAGAGATGGGAAGTTTACCCAGAAATTCTTATCATGGGGCTGTTGTGATATCAGTAAACATGAGTTTTAGACTAAGACATTGTTCAAAATTTAGTGACTGAAGTTAAATTAATCCCCTTGAAATAAGCTTTGTATATAAACAATAGTCTCCTCTAACTAGGATCATATCTAATTATACTGAACATTAACAAGAGTTGAAGTAAGCATGGAAGGTTTTCTTCTTTTATTTTTTTGTCTTTTTTAGTTTTGAGATGATCTCTCTTAGATATGCAAAGCACTTGTGATGGTAAACTCTAGGATCATGTGAATGGCAGATTCGTTGAATTGCCAGAGCAAGCTAGATTTCAGCTTTGAACTTTAGCTGCAGATCTACCTCATGTAATGAGGCAAAAAAGATGGTTTAGGGAAGCAAAACTCTCTGTTTACTGAGAAGCTGCAATCATTGATGACCCAGACACCGATTTTTCTTTTTCTTTTGCTAAGGGGAAATAGATTATTGCTGTGGTAGGAATTATATTTACATATGTACACTTGCTTATATATTCACACATATAATTTCTCAAATTAGTTTCATTTCTTTGTATCTCTTACAGTAAAATAGATAATCCAACCTACAGCATCTGAAAAACCCACAATCTTTGCCTGATTGCTACCGGAAGAGATAAGATTCTTGGATTCATTTGTAGCAAAAGGGTAAAGAAAGACAAACACATAATTGGGAGACATCAGAAGCTTTGCTTGTAAGGCAAAATCTTGGGGGGAAAAAAAAATCGCACAAGGCCACTTCCCAAGAGCCTTCTTGTCCAGTGACTTTGATCAATCATTTCTAAGAACAGCTGACTGATCTTTCCTCTCCGGCATCTGCTGGGGAAGCTTCACATGGTATCCTTTTGCAGTGGAATATGTCATAGTTTTTAAAGTCTTATTTTCCTGACAGTAGATATTTGTCAAGGTATAACTCAGTTCCCTTATGGTTGTTCAGGTAGTCAAATATATGTTGCTGAAAGGAATGTATGTTATTTCATAATGCCCAACAAAAAATTTGGGTTACAGGGATCTAAGCAATGCTGTTGTACTTGGTCTGGAAAATTTTAATAGCAAATAATAATAAAGAAATTTGAATATGCTACTGCAGATTTCCCCTTCCCTCTCCAACTCTGAAAGCAGCTGTACCTGGTGAGCAAAATGAAGTAGATATGGAGAAACAGGAATGATACCTGACAGATCTCCTCTGGTGGGAGGTGAGAATGTAATCTTCCTCTTAGGCTGTGGATAGTGGTCATCTATGCTTCATTTGAGCAGTTCTAAGTCCTATATGGAGGAGATTAAAGAAAAGTGTGAATATAAAGTCAGGAGTTGAAAAATAATTTGAGAAAATATGTACAAAGTGGGGCCCCCTCCCCTCTCTTTTTCTTTTTCTTTTTCTTTTTTTCTTTTTCTTTTTCTTTTTCTTTTTCTTTTTCTTTTTCTTTTTTTTTTTCTTTTTTTTTTTCTTTTTTTTTTT
>JAAGNO010000572.1:0-13372 GCA_033439905.1 Ceryle rudis | reverse complement strand
TAAACGGCAAGGAGGATGACCCAGGAAACTGCAAACCAATGTCTCACCTCTATCCTTGGAAATGTGATGGAACAAATCGTTCTGGGTATCATCTCAAAACATGGAAGAAAAGAAAGTTATTGGGAGAGCACATCATGGATTCACCAAGGGGAAATATTGCTTGACCAAGCTGATAACCTTCTATGATGTCATAACTAGCTGGCTAGATGAGAGTAGAGCAATGGATGTCATCTACCTTGACTTCAGGAAAGCTTTTGACACTATGTCTCCCATAACATCCTCATTAGGAGGCTCACAAAGTGCGGGTTAAATGAATGGACAGTGAGGTAGACTGAGAGCTGGTTGAGTGACAGAGCTCAGAGGGTTGTCAGCAGTGGTGCAGGGTCGAGTTGGAGGTCTGTAGCCAGTGGTGTTCAACAGGGGTCAGTACTGGGTCTGGTCTTGAACATATTTCATCAATGCCCTAGGTGAGGGGACAGTGTGTCCTCAGCCAGTTTGCTGATGATACAAAACTGGGAGTAGTGGTTGACACACCAGAAGTCTGTGCTGCCATCCAGCATGACCTGGACAGACTGGAGTGTTGGGCAGAGCAGAACATAATGAGTTCAACAAGGGTAAATGTAGGGCCCTGCACCCGGGGAGGAACAACCACATGCATCAATATAGGTTAGGGGTAGACCTGCTGGATAGCAGCCCTGTGGAGAAGGATCTTGGAGTCCTGCTAGACAAGAAGTTAACCACGAGCCAGCAATGTGCCCTTGTGGCCAAGAAGGCCGATGGTGTCCTGGGGTGCATTAGGAAGAGTGTGACCAGCAGGTCGAGGGGAGATCTTATCTCCATCTACTCTGCCCTGGTGAGGCCACATGGAGTGTTGTGCCCAGTTCTGGGCTCCCCACTTCAAGAGAGACAGGGAATTACTGGAGAGAGTCTACTGGAGGGCAACGAAGATAACTGGGGGGCTGGAGCATCTCTCTTATGAGGAAAGGTTGAGAAAGCTGTGACTATTGAGAGGAGACCTTATCAATGTCTCTAAATATCTAAAGGTTGGGTGCAAGAAGGATGGAGCCAAATTCTTTTCAGTGGTGCCCAGTGACAGGACAAGGGGCAATGAGCACAAGCTGGAACACAGGAGTTTTCTATCTAAATATGAGGAAAAACTTTACTGTGAGGGTGATGGAGCCCTGGAACAGGCTGTCCAGGCAGGTTGCGGAGTCTTCTTCTCTGGCGATACTCAAAACCCACCTGGATGCAACCCTGTGTAATGTGCCCTAGGCAAACCTGCTTTGGTAAGGGGGTTGGACTAGATGATCTCTAGAGGTCCCTTCCAACTCCAACAATTCTCTAACGTGGAGTTGATTTACCTGAGAGATAGAATCACATTTATACACAACAAAAATAGTTAAGAAAATGCTCTTCTATTTTACAGAGCATCTGAGTAAATTTATATTTCAGGTGGGCAGGAGAGTCTAAAGCAAATGTGCGAATACAGTATGTTTAGTTTATTGATTTCCTAAGTCAAATCGTGAGCTACAAGGGTCATAGGTGCTGTCCAGTAGTCAGAAAAACATACCAATAACTGACCTCCAGGAAATGCTTAGCATAAAAGACAGCTATCATATGGCTACCATGACTGCAAATGTCTTCTTATAAAGAGATAGAAAAGAGTGGTTTGTTTATAGAAGAAAAAAAAATATTTTGGTGCTCATTTGAAAAGCTGGTTCTGTTGCCATTAATCATCAGATTTTTCCCACTGCATGGCTATCAATGAATAGCAAAGGAGACAGAGATACGGCAAGGTGAGTGTTGAGAAGTGGGCCTAAGTAAAGTTCACTACAATTGCCTTCTGTACTACATGAAAAACTACACTTCAGACAAAAAATTATCTTTATCTCCAAATATTGCAACTATTTTCCTTGCACCTATTCTATTTCTTCTTTGCTAGTTCCATGAGTTCTTGGAGAATAAATAAAACACTACAGGAAAGCAGAAAAATATTAATCTCATGTGAGCACTTCCCAGCCAGTTTTTTAGAGTACTTAAAAACAAATTTAGTTCTATTCTGCTGGGTCCTTACAAATGTAAGGAGCAAGCAGAGGAGAGACGAAGCAAAAAAAAAAAAGTAAGAAAAAAAGACAGTCTTGCATTCATAGCTGTGAGCTCAGTCTGGGCTTTGGTTTCCCAGTTTGGTTCATGAGAGTGAGATGCAATGTTTTCTATTGAAGTTGCAGGGTGGGTGTGGTGGAGCCATCTTGGCTGGATGCCAGGTGCCCACCAAGCCACTCTGTCAATCCCCCTGCACAGCTGGGCAGGGCAGAGAAAATATAACAAAAAGATTATGGGTCGAGATAAGGACAGGGAGAGAACACTCAGCAATTGCTGTCAAGGGTAAACCAGACTTGACTTGGGGAAGTTAGTATAGTTTATTACCAATCAATTCAGAGTAGGATAATGACAAATAAAAACAAGTCTTAAAACACCTTCCCCCCACACCTCCCTTCTTCCTGGGCTCAATTTCACTCCTGACTTCTCTACCTCCTCCCTGCAAGTGGCACCGGGTGACAGGGAATGGGGGTTACGGTCAGTTGATCATATATTATCTCTGCTGCTTCTTCCTCCTCGCACTCTTCGCCTGCTGTGAGATAGTCCTCCATAAACTTCTTCTCCGGCACAGGTCCTCCTCATGGACTGCAGTTCGTGAACGAACTGCTCCAGTGTGGATCCCTTCCATGGGGCGTAGTCCTTCAGGAACAGACTGCTCCACTGTGGGTTCCCCATGCAGTCACAAGTCCTGGCAGCAAACGTGTTCCAGTATGGGATTCTCTCTCTCCACTGGTACACAGGTCTTGCCTGGAGTCTGCTCTAGTGCAGGCTTCCCTCAGGGTCACAGCTTCCTTCCAGCATCCACCTGCTCCAGCATGGGGTCCTCCACAGGCTGCAAGTGGATATCTGCTCCACTGTTAATGTCTATGGGCTGCATGACAACAGCCTCTCACCATGGTCTTCAGCATGGGCTGCAGGGGAATGCCTGCTCTGGCACTTGGAGCACTTCCTCCTTCCCCTTCTTCACCGACCTTGGAAGACTGATGGTCCCTCTCTACTCAACACTGGTGAGGCCACACCTCAAATACTGGGTTCAGTTTTGGGCCTCTCACTACAAGGACATTGAAGTGCTAGAGCATGTCCAGACAGCGGTAATGAAGCTGGTGAAGTGTCTAGAGTGTAAGTCTTATGAGGAGCATCTGAGGGAGGTGAGGTTGTTTAGCCTGGAGAAAAGGAGGCTGAGGGGAAACCGTGGTGTTCTCTGCAGCTACCTGAAAGGAGGTTGTAGTGACGTGGGGTTCAATCTCTGCTCCCAAGCAACTACTAATAAGACAAGAAGAAATGGATTCAAGCTGCACCAGGGGAGGTTTAGCTTGGTTATTAGGAAATGCCCAGGAAGGTGGTTGAGGCCCCATCCCTGACGACGTTCAAGGTGAGGCTTGACAGAGCTCTGAGCAACCTGCTCTAGTTGAAGATGTCCCGGCTGAAAGCAGGGAGGTTGGACTAGATGACCTCTAGAGGTCCCTTCCAACCCAGACATTTCTATGATTCTATGCTTCTTCCCCAAAAGGGTTGTCAAGACCTGGGAAATGCTGCCCAGGCAAGAGGTGGAGTCACCAACCTCGGAAGTATTTAAAAGATGTGTAGATGATGTGATTAGGGACATGGTTTAGTGGTGGACTTGGCAGAATTAGGTTAACAGTCAGACTCGATCTTAGGGGTCTTTTCCAACCTAAATGAATCTATGATTCTGTGATCACAGAGGCTCAGCCAACACTTATTCCTAATTAAGCTGGGTTTGTTTTGGTACCTTAAATCAGTTAGGAATTAGTTTCAGCTGAATCAAAAGTATCAGTCAGTGTCTGGACAGTGTTTTATAATGTTTAAATTCAATTGGTTCAAAAGCAACTAATCATGGTCTAGGTTCAAACATATTAGCAAGATTTTAGCAATAGTAATTGCTAATAGAGTAGTTTCTGAGGCTGTTCTATGTTAACAGGAATTTTGCATGATTAATTCACAAAACTTAAAATCTGAAAGGAAAATACAGAATATTTACTCGTAAGAAGAGCTAAAAAGATACAACTGTTCGTAGCTACTCTCTTTCAAAATTATTGTGTTGATAATTACCTCATGAAACAGCTGAAATCAACCTTGGACTTTGGACCCAGTTGAAATAGTTAGACTGTTATTTCTTACATTTACATAATTTTATCCTAATTATCTTAAGTTGAATAAAAGTATCATTTCAATATAGCCGTAAGGGCACGTACAATCTGAATTACAGAACAAAATATGCATGAGTCAAAAATAACTCCAGTTAGTGTAAGGACCATGGACTGTTTATGCTTGAGATTTTAGATTACAGAATGACAGAGTGGTAGGGGTTGGAAGGGACCTCTGGAGATTATCTAGTCCAACCCCACTGCCAAAGCAGCTTCACCTAGAGCAGGTTGCACGGGAACATATCCAGGTGGGTTTTGAAAGCCTTCAGAGGAGGAGATTCCACAACCTCTCTGGACAGCCTGTTCCCATGCTCTGTCACCCTCATAGTAAAGGAGTTTTTCCTCATGTTGAAGTGGAAATTCCTGTGTTCCAGTTTGTGTCCCATCACTGAGCATCACTGAAAAGAGTCTGGCTGCATTCTTTTGACCACCACCCTTTAGATATTTGTAAACATTGATAAGATCCCCTCTCAGTCTTCTCTTCTCCAGACTAAACAGACCCACGTCTCTCATCCTCTCCTCATCAGAGAGATGTTCCAGTACCCCAGTCATCTTTGTTGCCCTCTGATGGATGCTCTCCAGTAGTTCCCTGTCTCTCTTAAACTCTTGAACCCAGAACTGGACACAATACTCCAGATTTGGCTTCACTAGGACAGAGTAGAGAGGAAGAAGAACTTCCCTTGAGTAGAGGGGGAGGATGACCCCCCTTGACCTCTTAGCCACACTCTTCTTAATGTACCCCAGTATACCACTGGCCTTCTTGGCTGCAAGTGCACACTGCTGGCTCAGGGTTAACCTGTTGTATGTTCCAGCACTATGGAGCTGCTTTCCAGCAGGTTTACCCATAATATTTTGCCTTCTTATTAAATCATTAAAAAAATTAGGTATATTTAAAAGTGTTATAGGAAACAGAACAGGAAACAGAAGGAATTTTCTTCTTCTCTGTGTTTCTTGTGCCTGTAACAGAAGAGTAAGATATGAAAGAAAAGCCTGTGTGAAAACAGACTCCGTAACATAGCATAGAATAAATCATGTAATTGCTTAATAGGAAGCTTCCCTACAGACAATTTATTGAGAAAATCACCAGAATTTTTATTAGTCTTAGTAAATGCCATCTATGACTGAAGAGCAAGCATACAGATTAAACAACATTGTGCTGAAACAAGAGAATGCCAGCTACACAATGGTAATCTGTTATGCTAGGATTGTCTACTTATCTTTTGAAGTCAACTCCCACACCTTTTGGTATAATAGTCTATTTTAATATATTTTGATACAGGTAATACAGACATAGTAGTCAGATCTCTTAGAAATGCACTTTTCCCAATCAAGCCATTGCTCAAGGGACAGACATCATAAAAAAATTTCAAAGTCTAATAAGCTTTATTACCTTAAAATATATTAACTGGTATGGTTTCAAGCAGCTCTGTAGAAATTAAACCACACAGTACTGTCAGTATAGCAAGCTTAAACTTCCAGTTAGTGTAAGGACCAGTACTGTTTATCACAGTAACTATTTGTAGTTTGCAACTCTGTAACTACAAAAGAGCAAGGAAACACAAGGACTCGTTTTAAAACAGCAAGAGCTGGGAGTAATGTTGAGCTTTCTGACAGACCTAGGCATGCAGACAGTTCTCCCAACTTCTTTGTCCTCATCTGCCTCTCCTGTTTTCCAGGTGTTTATTTATACTGAACAAGTTTTAGGGGCTTTATGAATATGTATCACTGTGAGACATCAAGAAAGGGAGTCATTGTCGTACTGTGAAGGAATAGTAAAATCTATTAGAATTGTTATCTTATGTGTTCAGACACTCTAAGAAAAAATACGCTGGAACTTCAACCTGCCTGAAATTCTGGAATTGCATCTCAAAATTTTCAGTGACACTTATAAAGACATAAGCTTTCTATTTTCATGCTATAGCATCCATTAGGCCATGATGACAGTGATTCAAGCCAAACACATACAATGCAAATGCTGCAGTAAGGGAACTCAAAATAGTTTGGATAACTCCTTCCTTAATCTGAGGCACACTTAAGATAAAATATATTGTTTCTCAGGGGTTTTCTATATAGATTTTAATTATACAGTGCTCAAATTTTAATTGACAACAGAAATTTGACTAGTGTGTGGCTGCCATTTTTGATCCATCTATCAGAATGAGCAAATCCCCATGAGCCTTCTCAAAGGATCATTTTCCTGAGTTGCATAAAAGTATTTGAACATCAGTAATAAAGCTGACTCTGTCACTCCAGCTGAGAACAAAGCTTTTCAAGTTTCAGAACTGCCACAGGGACACAATTCTTTCGAGGCACAAATCCAAAGTGGCACTTGGCATAGTATGGCTCCTGTGGAACAGCAGTGACTGCTGTGCTTTTTTTTTTTCTTTCACCCTTTTTTCATTCTAGCAGGGATGCTGCACTTAAGGTTTGGGGTTTTTTTGTTCATTTCCATGTTTCATTGGAAACAGGAAATCATGGGTATTCTTTTCCTCTTCCCTCTCCCCAAAATTCAAGCTAAGTTCCATAGGATTTTTTGTTTTGAAAAAAGATTTTTCTTTTAAATCAAAAAACCATAACTGAGTATGGCTAGTGCCCTTGGGGGCAATGGAAGTTCTTTCATAAGTTAAAGGAAATGACCTATGTTGTCTATTTAAGGGAACAAGGAATGGATTTAAAAGTAACAAAGTGTCCTGGCTTTCACTGAGATAGAATTAATTTTCTTCCTAGTAGCTGATGCAGTGCTGTGTTTTGGATTTAGCATGAGAATGATGTTGATAACACACTGGTATTTTAGTTGTCGCTAAGTATGCTTATCCTAAATTAAGGATTTCTCAGTTTCCTGTGCTCTGCCGGCAAGGAGATGCACAAGAAGCTGGGAGGGAGCATGGTCAGGACAGCCTGATCTAAACTAGCCAAAGGGAAGGGGATATTATACACCATAGAACATCAGGCTCAGTATAAAAACTGGGGGGACTTGGCCGTGAGGGGTGGATCATGGGATAGAAAAAATGTAGCAAGACTGTGAGTGTGGTGAATCTTTTACATGATTCTGTTGGCTTCAGTCGTGTTGCAGCAGATTAAATCAATCTGTTTATTTTGCAATTCCTAATGTCAATTAACTTCTCTTTAAGGTTTATCTAGGAAATAAAGTCAGACAGGTTTTGTTGCATACAAGATGTGTAATAATTTGTTAACCTGCATGGAAAGAATTACTGTAAATCAGACTTGGTTGGTTGGTTGAGGTTTTTTTAAAAAAATTAATGATAAGAAAATGCAGTGCACTAAAGAAACTTCACAGGCTGCTTGCTCAGACATAACAGAAGTCTAACTGCACCTCACAGGTCTCAGCTCCCAGCCCTGGCAAATATTCCACCAACTTCAGTAAAATTTACATGGTTTACATTAGTCAGAGACCTCATCTCTCTCTTCACTTGTTTCTCCTCTTATTTTTATGAGGAGACATTTTCTGCTACCTTCAATTGAATGCAAGTAAAAAAGCATGGGTTTGCCAGTAATGTCCTCTACAGTAAGAAGAAATTTCAGCTGCAACTGATTAACAGAAGGAATGAGTCAGAGTTGGTGTGCCACATTTTTAAATATAACAGTAGATGTGAACATACATAATCACAACCATAAAACCAGATCCAGAGTCTTTTACTGAGGCTTGAAACTCGCTAAAAGGTAGGAAAGAAGTCCCTTCACTAGTTCTTCCCATACACATTCTCCCAATCACATAACTGGGACACATCAACTCTCCATTTGTATACAAGCTAAATGCAGCTGCATTCTTCACTGCTTATGCCCCCCCTAGCAAAAACCAAACAACTAACCACAGCACAAAATATACCCCTGTAAAAAAAAATTTAAAAAACCCCAAACCAAACAAAACCAAAACAAAGGAAAAAAAACCAAAACAGTTTCCATGTGTGGTTTGTCTGACTTAAGCCTACCAATATTCTTTCTTGAAACTGAAGCTCAATTATTTTCAAGGCCTCGGTGTTTTAATAATCTCATAATTTATTGTATGTTCTCCAGCCCTGCAGTGGTTGTCATTTGCTTTGCTTCTCACTTCTGACATATATGGACAATGCAGACGAACTCAGTAAAATGACAGAGGTGCCCTAAATGTACACTTAATGTCACACTTCTCAGCTTTGCTTCTTGTGAGGACTAGGGCCCTGGGCATGGATCAATTACATTTCCTATTCTCAGCACATTAGAATTGATTTTCTCTCAACGTCTTTCTTCCAAGTAGCTTTATCCCTCTCTGGCTGCTGGACTCTACCTCTGCACAAGTTTATTGTAGTCTGAGACTTCTAAGTCAGCCTGTTCAGAGCTTCCAATTTCTTTTCTTCGTTCCGGCTCACAGTTGTAGCTCCCATAAGAGGATAATACTGCACCCTAGCCCCTCTTTTGGATGCATTCAAGAGCACATGGCAGTGCCCTTTTCCTCCAATAGCTCTATGAGTTGCCAGATTCAGAGCTTTTCTGCCCTTGCACCTTGAAGGTGGCTGCCTTAATAAGGGGCTTCTCATGGGTAGACGCTGCTCAGAAGTGAGTGACAAGAAAAACAAGAAAGACAACTAGGCTTTCCATCTTCAGATACCATAATTGAAATATCCATGTGGCTGCTGCTGTGTAACCAGTGAAGACACAGCCCACACTGAAGCATTCAAACCTTATTAGACTTAAATGATCTTCTGCATTGAGTTTACATGGTGAGGTGCTGGCAGCAGGGGGACTGCAGGGGCTGCCTCTGTGAGGAGAGGCCAGGACTGGCCTGTTCTGGACACAGCTGGTTCCAGCTCAATGGATAGGATAGATTATTCACATGTCATGCATCTAAAGGCTTAGAGCTGCACAGTCACTCTAGGGATCATCTGTTTCACAAAAGAGATGGCAACACTTTCCAGCATTTTATTCTGCAGTATTGCAGAGTTTGTGACTACAACCAACTTTATAGTTTGACTGCACCTGGCAAGCTGGAATACTGCAGCTCTTTGATTAATTTATTCATGGAAGAAATGGTCTCTAAACAATCTGTTCTTTCCTATGCAGTCATCAATTGAATTTGTAATCTGCTTAAGAGTCTCTCTATTTAGCTTTTCATGCTTTCTTCTCTGCAGATTCTGTTGACAGCCACTCTTCCTTGCTGATCAAGTTCATGAGCCCTCTTAATCTGCACATATGCTTCATATGAACTTTGAGACTTCTTATATGCTTGGGGTTATTTGTTATTGAAACATGGAGTTAATTGAGTGTATCTTCTCCAGCACAGGTGACAGGAAGGATTACAATTGCAAAACTGAGTATATACTTTTTGGTGATATTTCTGTTCTTTAGCCTTCTTCCTACAGATACCAAAGAATCTCCTTTGTTATGTGTGCTTTCTAATATTATTTCTACAGTTCCAAACCCGCAGTGTAATTCACTGCATTTCACAGAAATTCTTACCTTCTGCACAATGACATTTTTCTCTATTACTAATGTACTCAGAAGTACCCTTCTTAAACCACTATCAACAATCTGCAAAAGAATGAAATCTGTAAGACAGTATTCCATTATGTTGCAAGCGTGTGGATTTTAGTAGGCCTCCATCTCTACTTGAATGCAGCTGAAATAGAAAGAGACACGCGTTCTGTGACAGAAGTTTCTCAGAAGCACATCTCTTTTAGAATCCATTCTGGAACATACACTTTCTTCACGCCTTGCACTTTCCCAGTGAGTTAGTTCTTCCATGAAAAAGCTTGCAGCTGGAAGGAGTTAAGCACTATAGAGCTATCAGATACTGTGATTTTAAAGGTACCATAAATACAAATAAGTAATGCAGTATTCAGAAAGGCAATACTAACATAATATAGAGAGCCTTTTTATATTTGAAATAATTCTCTTTCTTTTCAATTAGCTGCCTCTCCTGAGTCAGGATACAAGTATTAAATGTATTATGCCTTCATCTAAGAGGTATTATGATCACATTTATATGGTAAAACTTAAACCCATTTCTTTGTCTATTCTCTGCAAAATTCTGTCAAACATCAAAAATTCATTGCTTAAAATAAAAATATCAAAGACAAATGCTTGACAAGGCTACTTGAAATCAAAGCGTGAAACATAGGAGTCAGAGATGGAAAAGGTCAGCTGCCTTGTCCATTTTTAAATGTCTCAAGCAACAATTATTCTGTATTCCTTAGCAGATGAGTCCCTTGTCACTCAAACTTTTTCTTATTAACTCTAACTGTAATCTTATTTTATAATCCTTTAATTTTAAAACTTAGACTCAACAAGGCAATGCCAGGCAAGTATAGCATCCTTCTATGAAGGACATTAGGGATCAATATTCCTTAATCCACTGCCACCCCAGAGTGATTAATTACAACCATGTCTGTGTTCTGTCAAGAGTTAGTGGTAGGTACACACATTTATCCCATTTATAAACTGAGTAAACTTCACAGACTGATGTAGAATGGAAGGCCTCATGCAAATTTAAGACGTATTTCCCACTGAGGGCTAACATCCCAATGGGAAAGAAGAAAGGCTTTTCAAGACAGAAGCTCACCAGCTAGTCAAGTAAATTGAGCAGCTGGCTCCTTCTTTAACAAAATGCATCTGCATACTTACAAGAAATGATTTAAGAATAACGAGCAGGGCAGAAAAGATTAAGCTTCAGAAGGAAAGGTTCTCTTGAACTTCTGAAAGACTTCACAAGAAGACTGTTAGTATGAACTAACATGTTTCATTAAATAGAAGTAATCTGAGCCAATCCCAGCAATCAGAGATGTTAACTGAAGGCAAGTTGCAAGTGCTGTGACTGAGGATATCTGGTTCTTTTAAGGATCTGGTTCAATAGAAGCGATGACATATTTCTAATTTTCTTAGTATTACAGCCAGCTTGGGACTGCATTCCAAAACCAAGTTGAAATCAGAGATTGGCTACGGTTAAGTAAAGATCCAAAGATTGTCAAAAATGCAACGGATCAGAAGAATAATAAATAGCAGATGTGAAAACATGGCAGTAATCCCAGGCTGAGGTATCAAGTTTGTATGAGTCATCTTACCAGTGGAGTGCAACGATGAGAGGAACTCACATAAAAATTCTGTCATACTCAGGCCTTCCACAAGTCTTACCAGTGCAAGTGGTAGGATGGAGGGACAGTGAAATAAATGTACTGTCTGATATATTCAATTCAGTAGCTTTATGAAACCTGTTAAGAAGTCAATTCACAACTAATTTTGAAAAAGTTAAAATCTATTGACCGGTTCACTAAAATAATGGTCCAAGTTTTATATATAAAAAATATTTTCCTTCAAACATAAATCAGCTAATCCACTTCAGAAAGGCTGTAGAAATCACCTGAAGTCTGAGATGCTCATATATCATATTATTTCTAGCATTTCAAGTTTTCATGTTGTCAATTTAACATCAGTTTATATCACTCCTAGTTGGACGAGAAAATATTTGAGGAGTGTGAACCATCTTTTCTGCTATAGCAGTGCAGTACAGATTTTCAGTTGGTCTTTAAGCACAAATGTAATTCAAGCAATGGTCTCAAGTTATTATACACTATTAATAGCTATTCATGCAAACAGTTCCCACCTGAAACAAACCCAAACACTTAATCTAAAAAAGAAAAACCTTGAAAATAATAAGACTGTAACAGAAAGGTTGTTTTTCAGAGCAACTCAACTTTCTTATTTCACAATTCACATTTTTGTGAGCACATTCAGAAATCTCACTTTCAGTAGGTAAATGCAAATTTAAAAAAAAAAAAATTCCTTTCTGCTTCTTCTCCCTGGATAATAAATCTGAGAATTAATGACTAAATCAAAATATTACTGTTTTAACAATGGTAAAGTCTACTGTGATCTTACATTTCCTGATCCAAGAGACGTTGAGAATAGACACTACACTCTTTTCCTCTTCTCTTGGCAACTGCTCAAGGCCACTGTTTTAAAGAAAGTAGGCTACAGGAGGATGTGGCTTGACACCATGTGGACATTTGAAGATTTTTGTTAGATCATTTCTTGATTTGTCAGATTGGGATGAATTATATAAATTATTAACTGACAAAAATAGTTGGCTTTTTAAAAATTCATCTTTGACTTGTTAGGGTAATATAGCTGAAGGATTGTTTTTTGACTGCCAATATGAATATGTAATTGAGTTGTAGAGAGCTCAGTTTCATCCCTAAGCAAGGGAAAACTTAAATCACAAACTCTTACTCATGTCATTTAATTTATTTTATGAGTGCTCACTTAAATTTCACCTGTCTGTGTCTTATGTATGTCTAAATATCCAACACACCAAATACATACACCAAAGGACAGAATTTCTTATGATGCATTGCACTGCTGAATTAAAGAAGATATCCTTAATCAGCTGAGGACTTAATGTGACATTCTTAGTGCTAAATTTTACAGCTGTACCACAAAAGTTGCAGCTCATCAGATGGGAGACTCAGAACTGTAGGGAATGAGTTTGATGTCTCCTTTAGGACTTGGACACAGAATGCTATGTCTGGTTCCCTCCATCTTTCAGACATAACCACAGTCATCAGACTGAGGAATCTGGATTCCACACAGGGAGCTAAGGTCCTGAAATTCAGCTGGGAAAAGACTGAGTTGCCAGGCCACACTTTTTTTTTTTCTTGTGTATGGCTTGTGCATTCTTGCACTATGAACACTTGCTTATGAGTTGTACGCATAGAGAGTGGGTAGCATAAACACAGACTGAAAACAGTAAACTTAGGAATTCTGTTATTGGGAGGGGGACTAATTACGAGGTGCCATATGAACAGTACCTATATAGGGACATCTTGGATGACAATGCATCTTAGATTAGGTGTGATTTAGATGGCATAAAATACACCTTAGATGATACAGTGATTCACTGAGGATGACCACTGGGATTAAATTATCTTTTTAGCTCCAAGTCCTCAAAGATTGTAGCAAGTCACATAATCTCTACCTGATTCAGGGCTTCCTGTGAAATAGGGTTCATTATATTGTCTCCTTGCATAAGGAACTTTGAAATCAAAGTCAGCTGTAGAAAAGCTCCACATTCAATAGTTTAATATGCTTTTTGCTTTCTCACAGTTTAGGGTCAGGGC